>JAIUZE010075408.1:373953-492892 GCA_022085475.1 Heliosperma pusillum
AATCACGCATCCAAACACAACGACACAAAGACGACATCTCTCACGGTAAATGAAACGCACTAGCACCGTGTACATGGCAAGTATGATTAAAAGGCATCCACGAGATAAACATTTCCCTGAACGCAGACACGATCACATTTCGTATATGTGGACTAATTTCCTCCGGTAGGACGACGATAATAATACGGTCCTAGTCTAAACCTGGCCAGACTCTCAGAATAACGTGTTCCGATTCGACATGCGATAAACGTTTCGCATCCAAGACTCGGTCAATCATAGACGCCGAGTACCCCAAATTCGGTCATGAAAGAGGCGAAAAAGAGCTCGAGCCACATAACAAGCGGTACGCTACATGCAAATAACACCACCTCGCAAGTACACAACATTTGACGGCCGGGTCGATCAACGCAATGCGTTCAACTCCCAACAACGTCGTCGTATGCCCACTACACATGCAATTAAGCAGTAGGATACCTCTCCGTTCCGACATTCCAGCCTTACAAACGGGAAGGTCGCCAAGGAAATGAGAGTACAAAGCACAAGACAAAATAGTGCTCAAACCGTATCATTTGTAAAAACCGACTCAAAGTGGAAACATACCAAAAACCGTCACAAAACATGTGATACAAGCGAGTGAAATATCATATATCCAAAATATCAATATTATAAGTCACTACGTAAAATTATACGTTTAAATGAACCATCGGAATTATTATAAATGAAAACCATAAACAACATATATAAACAACACTCAGCAGGTGCCAGCCGGTCAGACTGACCGGCTGCCGGTCCACCGGCTCAGGCCAATACTCATGTAAAAATCAACTTGAATTGTCAGTGTGTCCCAGCCGGTCAGGCTGACCGGCTGTCGGTCAACCGGCTGGGACCAATGGGTCATATGAAAAACAAAGGAAGAAAGGGGGTGTCTCAGCCGGTGGTCTGACCGGCTGCCAGTCGACCGGCTGAGCCCAACTTCATATTTCAAAATCACGTAAAAATGCCAAAATATACAGCAGGTGCCCCAGCCGGTGGTCTGACCGGCTGCCGGTCGACCGGCTGGGGTCTAATGTACTCGAAAATGCCTTGTTTCAACCATTTTCAACATTCATCAATTATCGATTATCATTCTAATTCATCACTTCACATATGAATACTCAATAAACAACATCCATCAACAAATATACAAGTCATAAGTTTACTAACCAAAATCTAAACGCGGTTTCTATCCTAGAAATCACATAAAACACGTAAATGATATCGAGGAACCCCCGTCACACCCCACCGTTACCTTTAAGAGTCTGACTACTCGTCAAGCTCCTCTTCAATTAGAAAGTCTCAGTCTTTGCCGGGTATTCTTGCGAGGTCACCACCTACAAATAGATCATAAAAGATGAATAAAATTCATCTTGAGAAAGACGGAAAGTTTGAAAAGCGAGAAAGACGATAATTTTAATATCAATACGGATAGAGGAAGGTAAGGGGAGAAGAATGAGACGAACTTACGCGAATTCTAGCAAGTAACGAATGAGCTAGGATGATTCAAAGATCGGAAAGTGGATGGAGGCAAGGGTTTGATATTTGCTTAAGGAAGAAGTAAGGGTTTTGGTTTGTTGAATGAAATAGGTTAAGGGTGGAGTATGAGTATGTATAAGGAAAGTCAACAAAAAGTCAACTCAGGCCTTAAGACGGGATGTCTCAGGGAATCTCGCGGAAATTCCAAATACGAACTCGGAAATTCTAAATTCGACTCGAAACTTTAAATTCTAAATTAAAACTTAAATTTGCTGAAAAGATTTCGTAAAATATTTCTACTAGAAAAATAGGGTACATTTCAGGGTGTTACAATCACCCCACCTTTTAAAAAGTTTCGTCCTCGAAACTTGAGAGTAGAAAATAAAAGTATCAAGGACAAGAATCGGGTTTCAAAATTAATACGAAAACTTTTATAAGGGAAACATTTATAAAATGATGTTCTTCTCGAAAACGTTTTAAGTAAATTTTTCATAAGTGAGAAACTTTATTTACGAATCACAAGAGTGCCCGTCGTGAACGAGAACTCTAGCTATCACAAATTAAATCAATGCCGAAACAGTGAAATCGAAAATCAAAACAAGTGTTAGTAAGTGCAAGACTAGTCACCAGACGTCTCCAATGACAAGTCTAAACATCCAACCAAACACAAAATCTAAATATAAAAGGGAAAGAAATCTATTTTCTCCAAAAGAGGGTACACAAATCATCTTTAGACTATTTTAAAAAGTTAAATTAGGATTACGATAATATGGAGATTTGAAAGTTTTCTCAAGGGTATAATCAAAATAAGGAGACAATACCCGAACGTAGAGCGACTCGAACATCGAAATCACAAATCGTGATACTAAGAGGTACGTCCACACGAGTAAAATGGACTAAAAAGGGGAAGGATTGAAAAGTGGCGGATTGAGTAAGGATCAATTTGAGGGAATAGAGAGGAATGAACCACAATGCTATCTTCCATCTATGAAAATTCAAATGTCGATCGCAACTCGACATTACTAACATCACAAGTAAACTAGTCCTCAAGAGAGTGCAATATATCCTCAACATTTTCAATCATCAGATTCCTACCAAAATATTTCATAATCATGAAACTTCGAGTAACAACTTCCAATTATTCAAATTCAATTAGAATCTTCTAAGGTCCATCGGCATGGTAGACTCCACAACTAACAACCACATGAAAGATTCATTACGCACTCTAGTCTTCTTAGCTTCATCAAAACCCTTGTTAGAAACCATCAACCAATATATTTATCTCTAGGGAAACATGATCGCAATCAACCACAAGGTAAAAGAGACTTACCATTAAATCCTTTGATCCAATTTATTCTAAAATTCATTACCCTAAATTATTAACAATGAACCTTCTCATCTTCCAAAAATTGAATCACAAAACCTCAAAAGAAATTAGTCACACAATCTCATTTCACTTAACTTTTGCCAATCGTAGAGCAATGCGACCGTACATCAATTTATTTAGTTCTTTCAAACTCTCAATACATCGGTTTTCGCTTATGACAATATTCCTCAAGTTTGGTCATCCAATCCAAATTCCACAAGGTAATTACTCTCGTTAGGGTCCAACAATTAAAGACTACAATTTCCCAAGTAACACTTAAAGAATCACTAAAATTCTTAACCACAACTACCAACTATCATTATGCTTATTTCGATCCTCAAATGATATTGCAACATTAAGCTTTCATAGTCTAAAACCACTAGGAGAGTTTCATCCTAAGGTTTAAATCTCAATCCTATTCATGATCAAAATCAACACGAAGCTAGCTAACAACCTAATCATCTCACCAGAGGAAAGACAATGACACCATGACATTGTAAACGATAGAAGATTTCGAGGGAAACACGAACGCGATAAGATCGGATGAAAATTAGAGGAACGCTAGAGGCAGGGAGCCAAAAGCTAGATATTGGATAGATATAGCTATGAAGATAGCCAAGCAAATGAAAAGATAAGAGAAAACAATTTCCTAGGAATCGGGCTTAGTAGGAACTTGCATGAAAGGAAATCGAAATGGATAATGGCACGAGAAAAAGGTTTAAGGTTTAATCCACAAAATTCCCTTTTTAAACTCAGGGCGATAGCAAAGCAAATCATCTCAATAGCAAAGGTCTCTTACAAGGGACCCTCGTACCACAAATCATCGGAATAAGGTACACCTAGTTTTAACAAATCGAGTACAACCCAATTCATCCATACTTTCATATAACACGGTATCCCAACTTCGGAATTGCAACTTAAACATAATAACATTCTCTCAACTCCTACGGCCACAAGGTAGAACACCGAACAAAACGTCATTATCAACATCATATAGCCCACGAGTTCATTATTAACAAAGTACAACATCAAGTCAAACATCATCATTAACATCCCAAGGTATTTCCATCATAGCTCACATCAAAATCCTCAAGTAATATGGTTCAACTTACAGCGAAACCTTACTACTCCAAACGAGTCTCCGATACCATAATATAAGATCATATTTCTAAATCCAAGAATTATAGCCAAGTACTTTTCCACCAAGCGTATACTCTAACACATAAACTAGAATCCACAAGAAGTCACTTAGTCTCAAAAGCATTTTACACCTCAAGGCATCATTCAAACTCATAAGTTCAAAAGATTAAATCACTAATGGGTTAAGGAATCCTAGCCAACTCATTCAACCTTACACCATCCAATACCATGAACTATTCACACATGAGTCATGGCAAGCATTTAGCATTAAAATCATCGAACTTATCTTACCACCATTTCTTAGAGATACAACCAATCACCACTATAGGTTGAAAAAAGATCAATACCATTTTCCTCAAATCACAAATTCATTCTAACAATCACTAATATTCCACAAAATTCAAAGTTCTTCCGACAAAGTATAATATACCACAAACAAATGGGTATGACATCCACAAAAATGTTACAAGAGGAAGGTAAGGATACCGATGGTAAGATGGAGGAACTATCAAGAGTAACTTCCAAGGGGAAAAGAAGTTAGATGATAAAGAAGCATTTAGATAGAAGGAAAAGAGCATGATACAAACATTAAGGACGAGAGAAATCATCGATGAGGAAGAAATACACTTCAATTAGGCTTGTCAATCTTCAAATCTTCGGTAGAGGATACTTCTTCTAGGTAACACAATGATCCACCTTAAGACGGTAGATACAAACAAACATAACATCACTCAACACAATCAACAAACAAGTTAGAACCTAACAAACATCAAGTACACCAAAGACTACCACCTTAGGTCCTTAAGTCTACCCATCTCTCATTGATTATTTAAAGGTCAAGTAGTTTAACTTTAGGGTTCACGTGTGTGCGTCGGGAGCGATAAAGCTCTGATACCAACTGTGACAACCCTCGCGAATGCGGAAATATAAAACATACAAGCATGTGAATTATATAGCGGAAATACGGTATTTTAAAAACTTTTATACATGCAAGTTTAAATAAAACGAGGAGTGTCAAAATATTACAAACTAAGTAAGGAAATACAACAAAGAGACGGAGTCTCTCAAAATGTTAACAAAGAACAAGTGTTTAGCAAACTAGCTAAAATCGTCTAGAGGTGAAACTTCCAGGGACAACGCCCGCTAGCTCACACCCCCGAACCCCAAATAGTCAAAAAGCTAATTCGAGCGAGTAACGAAGGAGTAGCGACGAATCTAAGACGGATAAAAAATGGAGGCAAGGTTTTATGGGGTTTTCTTAGAGAAGAAGAAAGAGATGAATTGTGTGAATGAATTAGGTTAGGGTTAGGAGGGAGTATAAGTAAAGGGTGAGTCGGAAAAGTCAACGAAAGTCAAAGGCGGCTCAAAAGTCAAGAAAAGTCAAACTCGCCTTAAGACGGGATTCTCATGGAATCTCGCGGAAATTCCAAATACGAACTCGGAAATTCTAAATTCGACTCGGAACATAAAATTCTATATTAAAACTTAAATTTGCTGAAAAGTATCCGTAAAAATATTTTCACTAGAAAAATAGGGTACATTTCCGGGTGTTACAGTGTTTATAAGAAGTATTTATAGAAACTGAATTTTAAAAAAGAGTAATTTCTTATTTACGCTTTAAAAAATGGAAAAAAAAATAAGAAATTTTATTGTACAACAAATGTTATTATTTTATTTTGGCATAAAGTCACCACTTTTTGGTTAAAAGTTGTAAAAAAGAATTTTTTATTTTTTATTTTTAAAAAAGAATAATTTCTCACGTCTTTTTGCGTATGAAAAAAAATGAAAAGATTGGAAAGAAAGAAAATAAAATTAGAATGCCGCTAAATTAAGGAAAAAAAGCATAACATGATTAAATTACCATCTTGATAAAAACTTTTTTTGTTGATTTCACCAAAACAACGACTCAAAATCATTAACTAAATATCAAAAACTGAAGTGTTTAGGCCAAAATAATGTATTTTTCAGCAAAAATATGTAAATCAAGTAACACTTTTATCTTCGACTGATAGTTAATATAGTTTTTGAAAGACAACAATCATTTAAAAAGAATTCAAAGTTCTAATTATACCAACAAATGTTAACTTTCATCTTTGGAAGATCATCATAAAAACTCCACAGTTAAGCGTGCTCAGATGAGAGTAGTCATGGGTAGGGGTGCTAACGAGCCGAGCCGAGCCCGAGCTTGGCCTTGCTCGGCTTGTGCTCAAGAACCAAAACTCGAGCTCGAGCCGATCTCGAGCTTACCCAAGCTTGAAAAAAATGTGCTCGTAAAAAAGCTTGCGAGCTTTAACGCGAGCTCGAGCCAAACTCGAGCTCAAAGAGAGCCTATATATAATTGTTGATTTTTAATTTTTTTCTTCCAATATTTCCAATAACAAGACTCGAAAGATATATGTAACAAAAAATTGGCAAATAAGTTAGAAATTTGATATATGTGATACAAATATATAATAATGATAATATATTTTTATAAAATATGAGGAAAATCTTCTCTAATCACACAAATTCGAGCTGCTCGCGAGCTTTTCGAGCCGAGCCGGTGTTTGCTAGGCTTGACTCGTTAAGCTCTCGAGCCGAGCTCGAGCCCGAGCCGAACTCACACGAGCCGAGCTTTGACCGAGCCGATCTCGAGTTGCTCGCGAGCTGTCTCGTCTCATTATCACCCCTAGTCATGGGATGAGTGACCTCCTGGGAAGCTTATCCGATCTGTACAAGTGTATTATTGGTGACACGAAATGACGTTTGGATGAATTAGCTAAACTAGCAAATCAAGTATACGACCCTGCATAATTCAATATGTGAAAAAATAATAATATTTTTCATTATATTAATTTATTTCATATATATCTCGTTAGCCACGGGAATAATTTTTTAGCCACGGGAGTTATTAGTCAAGGGGAAAAGTCGTGGCTAAAATTTGAAATTTAGGCACGATATTGTTTTTCCCGTGGCTCTTAATTAGCCACGGCCACGAAAGGTATACCCGTGGCAATATGCTTTAGTAGTGATGATATGTTGATAACTTGATACACGTCCCTAATCTCAGTCATTAAGCCTGGTTATCCGAAATTCTAGAAAGGCAAGTGGGACATAGTGACTGCTGAAACAAAGCTCAAGTGTGGTCGTAAATAAGGAATTCTAGTACCTTTGCGGCGACAGAGTAGGAAGCATTATGAAAAGCATCTTGTGGGAAAGTGAGCCATTCATGGGATGTAACTTGTAAGTTGGGGTGAGTGGTGGGGCTTGAATCGCGTAAAAGGAGTGTTTGATATCGCAAAGACAAGCAACTCTAGAAACAAAATTAGAAAGACAGATGAGATTTTACAGCATAGAGAAAGGATAATAGCAGTAAAGTAGGGGACCTGTATATCATCAAGAATGGTGAAGGCACGAAGGTACAAGTCAAGAGTAGAGAGGCTGTCTAAGATGGGTTTATCGAGGAATTGTCCGGTTAGAGATTGTGTTAGTAATTGAACAAGTTGAGT
Source organism: Heliosperma pusillum (assembly GCA_022085475.1). NCBI lineage: Eukaryota > Viridiplantae > Streptophyta > Magnoliopsida > Caryophyllales > Caryophyllaceae > Heliosperma > Heliosperma pusillum. Next base: position 381,460 of record JAIUZE010075408.1, read on the forward strand.
CCGGAGATTCTGCGTTTCTTTGACATTTTTAGATGAAGACAGCATTGCCTCCAGAATTTCAAGTGTCGACTTATCCAATCTGTAGCAAATCCAAAATTCAAAACCGGTAAACACGAGGAACATCAAAGATACTAAACCTGCTTAATTTCAGACGCGAGGAGAAAGGACCGAGGGTTTCCGCCATTGTTTGTATTTCTTACTGCAAATTTTACGAGGGAAAATGCAATGCAATTTGGGGATATATGCTTTTCAACCGGTGTTATTATGAATTACCAATTGGGCTTTATTATGCTGGAAAAAGGCTATTCTCTCGGTACCAAATCGACTATATACTTGTCATTTTCGTTCAATTGGGCTTTTTTTTTCTTAATCAGGTTACTTTTTTCATAATGTGTGTACCGAAGACCCAGGTGGAGACGTGTTGGTCGCACGTCTGGAGGTGGAGACGGGAGACGTGGTGGTTGCCCGTACGTGCCTGAGGTTGGACGTGGAGGTGGTGGCACATTGTCTTATAATTAGTATTCCATCTGTCTCGGTCAATTATTGTCATATTCATTTTTAGGGTGTCTCATTGAATTGTTATCTTTTCTATATTAGAAAGGTTTTCAATGAGTAATTTGATCACCAATATGACTATTGTCCATTTGTAAAAAAAAAAAACCATGGAATCGGTTGTCCAGTGTCGGGAATTCCTTCTCGTGCTTGGATCTAGAGGTTTTGGTAAGGCAAATAAATTCTTACTACGAGCTGTCTAGCTGGATTATTATTGTCTTAGTAAGATTGTGGTTAGGAATGATTAATTGATTTTAGTATATATACATGATTATGTTGTAGGAAAAAGAATTGTGTAAGACTTTGTCAATTGATTGGCAAAGGTGTACTTGAGAGTGAAAAGGTGGAGATCTCTCTAAACAATCTTAGTTTACACATGAACTTGATGTGACTTGAGAGTATGTGACATTCCTCATGTGAATTGTATGATGTATGATGATATTTGATTAATGATGATGCATTATGAGATGAAGATATGAGATGTTAATGTTGTTGGGGCTGATACGTGAAACCATATCTTTGTGGCACCGTCGTACGCAAAGGGTCGCCTATAAACTCTTATTGTGGGACCGCTACTAGAAGGGTCACGTGTTGGAGCTAGTGTCCTCCACAGTTAGTGTGATAACAGCTAAGGTTCACAGGGTATACTTTGTATTATAATCAGTTGATTAACGTTTATCGATAACGGTTGGCTTGCTAGATAAGTTTGACGTTATTGTCATACAGATGGCGGTGATCAACTGATTCCTAAAAGTCACACCTAAAGGATGTGTTTGAAAGATGTGATTATTTGAGAAAATAATCATATTGATGCCTTATTAAATGACTAAAAGGTTAGTCGAAGTATTTGACTAAAAGGTTAGTCAAATGTGATGATGATACTATTATTTAATAACGATTAAATAATGTTAGCTGGTGATTGAATATAAAATGTTATATTTAATCAATGTATATAATGTTGGTCTAAACTAAATGTAAACTGTTATATTTAAGTTGGCGAATATGTGTTACACGATATTATTATAGAGTATTGGTCCGGCATTACTCGGTTTATGTGACGGTCCATTACTAGTAATAATTAGAATACATATTACATTATATATATATATATTAAAATAATATGCTAATTACCTAATAGAGGTTGAGATAAATATGGAAACTAGGGTTTTTGATTTTGGATTTTCTTTCCTCTTGCAATTCTCACGGCACAATTGAGGATTAAAAGAGAAGAAAAAGAAACCCTAATGACTTGAGGATCTCACGGCACACACAAGTGAACAAGAGAAAGAAAATTATGGTTTTTTAACTCTCTGATTCATCTTGATATTCATCATCAATATACACATAGATTAGAAGTAATTTTTGGGTATTCGTTCTAGCACGACGAAGGCATTTCTTGAACCATCTTGGGTGTAACGATTAGGAGAATACCTACTTTGATATTTGTTCTTAGGCCTTTTACTAGGACCGAATGTTATTTCTTAATCTCTTGTTTATATTATGCAATTTCATTTATGACTAGATAATCATATAGTTATAATTTCATTATAATCCGAAAATTTTAAAGGGAGTATACCGATATTTCCCACATCACGCACGTTCAATGGTCCAGGGAGTGGTCGAGAACCACATGATGCCTTGTAATTTGTAGCAAGCATTGAGATGCCTTGTGATTTGTAGCAAACAACCTTGATCTGTGATTGAGATGGATTCATGTGTTTGGTGTGAGATTTGATTGAAGCTATGATGCATATGCATGATCACGTGGACTTTGCCACTCATGTTTTCATGTATTGCGTATTGATTTTTCTACTCAAGTTTGGTTGGCGTGTTTATTTCTTTTGAACTTCTTTTAAAACTATCTGCGGTGAACCACTTGGCGATTTCCGATTTTGCGGTGAGTAGGGTAGTCTGGCATGTGTTAGTTGTGGATGTTGGGTCTGTGTACGGGAACGGGTGACGAGATGATTCAGTTCGAGTAGTAGTCGGTCTAGTTAGTTGGTTGTATTCAAGGTCATTGGGTTGTATTAAGATTCCGCCTTCGGTTTGTAGTTCGGCTATTGTGTTATATTTTTTTTATAGTCATCGATTGTTTTGTCGTGCTCTTAACAACGGTAAAATAGATGCTAACGGCTCCATCCATCTTGACCGCTTATTTAGGGTCTGGGGTGAAGGGGGTGTTACACAAACTCCGTGTGCCGCATACCAAATAAGGGTTAACTAGTGGACAGAGGACCAGAGCAGATTGGTATTGGTTGAGTTTAGTTTGAACCAGAAACAAGTGTGGACTAGGCCGGATTGAACCAAATGGACCATATAACCAAATTAATTGTCATAGACATGCAGTAGTATAAGGGTGGAAAAAAAGAATATAAAATTTATAGTGTTACATAACTAAAGTCTTTTTGTTAAATAAGTTTGGCCTACAACGCGGCCCATGGTCATTGTGTTGGGTCCAAAATCGGACCGAAAACTAAAATAATGTAAATAGATGGATCGTGGACCAGACTGAATAAAATATAATCTGGTCTGGTCTGGTTTGGATTAAATGGTTTTGATCAGTGAGTTAACACCCTTAGTCATAAGAAAATAAGGCGCCAAAATGAGTGAAAATAGATAAGACATGGCCGAATGGGCGGGTGAATTCGGTTGCTTTTGGTCCGGCCCATGTTCTTTTTTTGCAGCCCGACTCACCCTCTGCCTGTCCATTTTAGGGTAAAGAAATGATGTGAGGCCTGGCATCCAGGCCTGCCCTCGGTCGGGTCACACCCTAGCAGTCCGTCCCGGCCCATCCTATTCGACCCCCTAGAAATAGAGATAAAGGAATTGAAATTGAAGTGTTGAATTGAGTTGCAGTAGAAAAAAAAGGGAGAATGGAGGTAGTTAGTGTGACGGGAGGCAGCGGTTACATTGGGTCATGCCTCGTCTCTCTACTGCTTGATCGTGGCTACACTGTTCACGCCACCGTTAAAAATCTCAGTAATCAATTCTTATCCTTTTTCAGTCTCGATTACCTTATTATATACTGTACTATCTTTACTGGGATTGATTGATTACCTTATTATATATACTGTAGTTCATATGATATGATACGGACTACGGAGTAGTACTCCCTCCTCCCCTCCGTAATACGAATATGTATCTATTAATCCGTAGTGGTGTATTTGGTGCAGATGATGAGAAAGAAAGGAATCATCTAGAAAGCTTACAAGGAGCAGACACTCGACTCCGCCTGTTTGAGATGGATCTCCTTGATTACGACTCTATCCTGTCCGCTGTAACCGGTACAGCAGGTGTATTCCACCTGGCATCTCCCTGCACTGTTGATCAAGTTGACGACCCTCAGGCCCAATTGTTGGATCCGGCTATAAAAGGGACCCTCAATGTACTCACTGCGGCCAAGGAGGCGGGGGTGAACCGGGTTGTAGTCACTTCTTCCACATCCGCTATACATCCCAGCCCCACATGGCCTCATCATAAGATTAAGGATGAAGAATGTTGGGCTGATGTCGACTACTGTCTCCAACATGGATTGTGGTATCCGCTTTCCAAGACCAATGCTGAAAAAGCTGCTTGGGAGTTTTCCAAACAGAATGGCTTGGACATAGTCGTCGTCAATCCTGGCACTGTCATGGGACCTATTCTTCCACCCTCCCTCAATGGCAGCATGTTAATGCTTCTTCGCCTTCTGAAGGGCTCTACAGAAACCTATCAAGACTTCTTTATGGGATCAGTCCATGTCAAGGATGTAGCCATGGCACACATTCTACTCTTTGAAAACAGGGCCGCCACTGGACGACACTTGTGTGTCGAAGCCATCTCTCATTATGCTGATTTTGCTGCCAAAGTTGCTCAATTATTCCCAGAGTTTAATGTGCCAAGGTACACAATATGCTAACATAACTCTATGCCTTTTTCAAACACGTGCCATGGCTACATCCTTACTTGTCAATCTATCTCTACAGATTGCCAAAAGATACACAGCCAGGGCTGCTCAGGGCTACTCACGCCTCCAACAAGTTGATGGATCTAGGTCTAAATTTTACACCCATGGAGCAAATAATTAAGGAATCCGTCCAGAGTTTGAAGACCAAAGGATTTTTATCGTCAGACTGATACCTCTAGTTAAATACTCCGTACTAGTAAGTGGAGTAGATTTAAGATTGGGATGCATAAGGGGCACGAATGTAGGATTCTAGTGTCTCCTTATAGATGCTGCTCTAGTATCTTTAAGATTCGGAGGATGAATAAGAGGCAGGATTCTGGTGTCTCCTTACAGATGCTGCTATTTCATATGTTGCACTTGTAGCCTTGTAACTCATGTTTAATATTTTAATGTGCTTTTTTACTCTTATCTGCATGCGCAACTTTGTTTGAATTTGAATTGTTTTACTGACTCCACTGCTGGTGCCTCTCGACTCTCAACTCACTAATCATTCACTAAAAGGATTACCAGAAACATCTTCAACCACCCAACTATTTTTTACTTCTTTCATGGCTTCTTTGTATCAGTTTAACTGTGATTATTCGTAAAACTCATCCAAACTTATTTGACTTATTCTAAATTTCTCTAAATTTACTACAATGAAGTCAGTTTCCCCATTTCTCTGAGTTTTTGGCACAATTGTTATTGTAACAAGAATAAGACCATCTACATGAGATGGCTAGCTTAGGAACTCAACATTTTAAAACAATAAAAAGATTGTTACATGAACTAAATACTCCGTACTCTTTATTACTGCATTTTAGCTACTCGTATAACTTTATCTCTGTGGACCCTAATGGATGACGACTTTACCTTTTAAGTATTTTTATGATGCCTGATGCTATTCATGTTAGATATTCTCATGCAGGTGGTGATTGATGAGTAATGGCTGTATAAGTGAAGGATTAAGATAAGAGTATGCTGGTGTCGATCAGCCAGTCCAAAACTGATGAGAGTGAATGGGTGCAAGGAAGAACCTCTTCTAATATGAACCTAAAATACATGTTTAGTATCTCGTAAAGTTTAATTAGTGGAGATTCACATCATAGTCATATTTCAAATAGGCACACTTAGTAGTTGCTATTGCTTTCACGGGCTGTCATTATCTTCAGGTATGAATTACTGTATCCTTGTCATCTGTCACTCTGCATTTACAGCACCACTTAATTCACGGCCTCTATATGCCTCGCTGCCTCTATATAAGCAAGTCTTATTGTAAGAGAACATTGACTGCCTGCTACTACTTATTATTAAGCTTAAGCATCCTGCTTGACAACATGGCCTGTACACTCATGCACTGCATTTTTATGCTCTCATGCCTGATGGCCATTGAGGTTCGCCTAGCAAGGTCTTTAACTGGCGACGATGACTACCACCACCACATGCTGCCGAATTCTGCTCAAAAAGTACCAGTGAATTTGTACTATGAGGCTTTATGTCCTGGCTGTCAGGAGTTTGTCCTTAAAGGTCTTACCCCATTGTTCGTAAATGGGCTCATCGACATAGTTGAACTCAGGCTTGTTCCTTGGGGCAATGCCAGGGTCCATTTCAACCAGTCTTTTGTTTGCCAGGTCCTTAACTTGATTGTTTCCATTTTATTTATTTTTTCCTTTTTTTATTTTTCCGTCTTTAGTGCTTCCAAGGTTTCCCTCTTCTTAAGTAAGGCTCTGCGCCTCTCTTTTATTTATTTTTCCAGCATGGCCCGCCTGAATGCCTTTTGAATACAGTTGAAGCCTGTGCTATTGATGCTTGGCCTACTCCGGTAAGACATTTCCGTGCAGTATGTACTGCTGTACTGTTGAATGTACATTCATATTTAATATTTTAGAGAGCTGATGCTTACAAGTGATCTCATTTTGGATAGCTCGAGTACTTCCCTTTCATCCTCTGTGTGGAGACTCTAGCATCTGAGGGAAAGCATAGTGAGTGGGAGACTTGTTTTACCAAGCTGAGTTTGGATCCAAAAGCCGTCAAGGATTGCTCCTCCAATGAACATGGCAAGCAGGTTAGTCCTCATTCAAAAAACAGTCCCATATATTCAACTTGTTGGCTGATCTTCAATGTGATAGGCAGTAGAAATGGTAGAATAGTTAAGTGTGTTTGCATTTTTGTGGTTTGAGTTTGAGACGAATAAGTTGATGCAGCTAGAGCTAAAATACGCCAAGGAGACGGAAGCACTGAAGCCTCAGCATGAGTTTGTACCATGGGTAGTTGTGAATAAGCAACCCCTCAAAGAGGTTAGGAAGACCACAATAATGCCCATCCATGAGATCGCAGGCGCTCCAATTGATCAACCATCTTAAAGCAAATAAATTCGAGAAGGCAGCAAACACTACATTGTTATTGTGATTAAATAGATTATTGTAGGGAATCTGTCACTAGCCCTCTATTTGTCCTTGTCCTGAAAGCTTGTGTAGCCATCTGGTTCGTTCTTGCCATGGATGCAAATGAGAAATTTCGTATGCTCTAACACCAAAATGGATTTCATTATTATGTAATATAAAAAAACTCAGAAACACAATCATGTAACATCCACCATTCTGCGTGATTGCATTTGTTGGTTAGCCTTTGTTTTACCGTAAGTCGCAGTTATGATGCTATTTGCCTATTTTATTAAAACTCGAAAAAAATAAGAAAAATACAACTTATAATAACACTTTTTTCCAAAATAAATATTAAATGCGTTCCAAATAGGTGTCAAGTGTGTATCACATTTTGTTAAGGAATGTGATACTCAAAAAGTAGGTGTGCCATTTAATTGCGGGGTTGATAGATGAGTTATGTAATGATATTGTATAAAGATAACGAAGTAATGTTTTGGGCCAAATAAGTTACGTTACTATGGGTGAGGTTCGTCCGTTTATAAAAAAAGAAAAAAAAGAAGATAAATGATACGAGTACAGGAGTACTACGCAGTGTAGTTTTGCAGTATTACCCATCTTTCGTCCTCCATCCTCGATATTTTCTTCATTTTGAAGGCCCTCTTTCGTTGTCTCCTCTACTCCACAAAAGTAGGAGGACTATCAGGTAATTAACTGTTTCACTAATTTTGTGGTGGCTTTCTATTTAACCCCTTTGATTCCTTTTTATTGCAAATGATTTTTAATTTTAATTTGTTTTGAATTAGAGTTAGTTATTTGAGTCTATATGTTAATCTCCAAATCCAACAAACTTCACTGCTAATGATAGTAAAGTAGTTATTATAGCTAGAAGAAGTGATCCATAATATATCATAATCATCATCATCATCATCATCATCATCATCATCATCATCATCATCATCATCACGACATTTGGGGATTTGGGTCTTTTTTTTGTACAGTATATTTGGGTTTGTATGAGCTCAATCACAAATTCTTGAATAACAAACGGTATTCTCATAAAGGTTTTACATTAAGAATTGCATGTACAATTTGATACAATACGTGTGCTATTTATACAACTCATAAATTCTATCTATACATATCATAAGATAGGAATCATAGCAAGAAAATGCTACCAGGAAATTATAAACAATAAAACAATAAAACAATAAGATTAATAATTATCGAGCAGTTATATTCCTAATACGCCCCAAGGTAAGAGCGAGACCCGAGCTTGGAGACCAAAGAATGAAAGAGCGAGTTGATCGGTACGGAAACTCCAATCTTGAAAAGAGGTCGGTGGTGCAGTGATAGAAACAAGACAGTGGCAAGGTGGCCTAGAAACGGTGGAGGCCGAGGTTTCATCAGAATTGTTGCCTGGTTTGCGTAAAAAGCACCATAAGGCGGGTTTTGGTGCAACGATGTACAGCACAAGAGTGTAGTTTGGGCTTGGCCTGCTTCGAGGTTGGTTTTGTTGCTTGGATACGAGGCAGCTAGATAGTGGGTCCGTAGTACTCCGATGGTGAGTTGGGTAGAAACAATTTTTTTTTAGAGTGGTATTGACAAAGGTTTGTCGGGGTTGCCATATGCTAAAGTTTGACAGAGTAGCCATAGGAACGAATAGGTTCACCAAGGTGGTGGCCGTGGTGTGGCGCGTGATGGATGAGGACTGGTGGCTCAAAAGTTGTGCCAAGGGGTTTCTTGTGCTTTTATGGGCAAGGTGGTTATGATGGATGCAGTGATGGGTGAACCACCAGGGCTCCCAAAGTGGTGCGGCGATGGAGACGGGTGGATCATCAGTGTTGGGTTAGTGTGGAGTGAAATGAAGGTGGTGATTTGTGATTCGAATTCACAAATTTGTTTATGTAGTGCGGTTATATTGAAGGGACAGCAGGACAGGTTGAATAGTGTGATGGTTCGATCCCAACACGGCGACGAGGAGATGCAATTAGAGACGGGTGCTTGGCTGTGTGGCAAGGATGGGGTACTGCTAGCCAAGGGAGGCTAAACGAAATTTCACCTTTGTCAAACCTTGTAATACAGTCCAAATTTGTAAAAGACAAAGGCTAGGAAAGTATAAACAATAAACAATGATAAACAATAAGATAAATAATTATCGAGTAGTTATATTCCTAATAGATTCTACCATTTTTTACCCAACAAAGAGGAAACTTTGCAATTGGAGGGTTTACATTAAAGTCATCTACCAGAAAGCTGAATAATTAGACTCTGTATAATATAAAATGTTAGTTGAATCTATTGATACCGCAAAGAAAATTTCTGGATGTGGGCCATTGCATTAGATTTGTTGTGGAAGTGGTAGAACTCATTAAGTCAAAGCATCAGATGAATGGTTAAGATGAGAGGAGAATGAAATAGTGAAAGTGATGGTTTAAGACAGAAAGATTCTCAATTTCACATAATATTACCTGGGGGAGACGTGAATTGCATTGTTGCAACTAAGTTATGACTTGATTAGAAATCATTGAGACAGAGTGATATTAATCAGTGCTGAACCTGATATCTGCAGCCCAGGCGAAGAATGGCTTCAATTAGGCTACGATGTTTTTTTGTGCTCTTGTGCCTGTTTCTATTGGAAATCCAGACTTGCTTAGCAGGGTATCAGGCAGAGTATAATTCAGGGAAAAAGGTGGCGGTTGATTTGTACTATGAGAGCTTGTGTCCATACTGTGCTAACTTTATAGCCAATCTACTTCCTCCATATTCCAAAATGGTCTTATTGACATCATCGATCTCAACTTTTATCCTTGGGGAAACGCCAAAGTTATATCAGGCGACTCTATTTCTTGCCAGGTCAGCTTCTGTCTGGATCCACCTCCCTTATAACAATATAATTAGATCCTAGCACTAGCTAGATTTTCCCGTTACAACTAACCTGGCTTGTGTTTGGTGACTTCAGCATGGCCCTTCTGAGTGCTTACTTAATGAAATTGATGCATGTGCTCTTCATGTGTGGCCCCGTCTGGTTAGATTACTCATATCTTTCCTCCCCTTACATTCTGTATCTTCTGTTCCTTTTGCTTTAACTCATCAGATGGTCTAATTCAGATGATGTCCCTGTTTCTAAACTCGTACGATTATAGAATTATCCTTAATTGAGTTAGTGGAAAGTTAGCGCTACTAGCTGCTAGCTAATGTTTATGATGGACGTAACCTTGACAGAGTGAGCACTTCCCCTTTATATATTGTGTGGAGAGTCTGGTATATAAGCACAAGTATAGTGAATGGGAGACTTGTTTCCAAACATTGGCGTTGGATCCAAAGCCTGTTATGGGATGTTATTCAAGCGGCAAAGGCAAAGAGGTTAGTCCATCTTCATCTATGTATATATATTCACAAATTCGTACCTTTGCAATCACATCGTTTCTAAAATTTTATGAGGATGCAGTTGGTGCTCAAATATGGAGCAGAAACAAATGCACTGGATCCTCCAAAAAGATATGTTCCCTGGGTGGTTGTGGATGGGCAGCCCCTTTATGAGGTAATATAATGTTATGAGTGTTGCCCTACTCTCCCTAGTCCCTCATACGAGTATTAATTCAGTGGATTGCACAAGTTTTAATGTTATTAAATGCTGGTGAAATGTAGGAGTATGACGAGTTTATGAGCTACGTTTGCAAAGCTTATAAAGGAACTCCACCAAGCGCTTGCAGTGAGTTATCTCATTCCCTGGGCAGCGTTGGAGAAAAGAAGACTTCTGATGTCAATCCAATTCATTACTCACCGAAAACTGAGAAGGAGCCAGTGATGCCTAGGGAAGGATTTGCTATAGCTATGTAAAATGCACCTTTACCTTTTACTCCAAGCAGCTCTTCAGTTGTGTCCTGTGTCCCTTTGTATGGAATCCACCAGATGATCAATAGACTTAAAGCTCATGTACATAATAATGTGGGATATACCACTGTGCCTTAATGTCTACCGTCTTGTACAAGTGTTTTGAGATATGTGTGTATACTTACTGCTGCTCCTCACACCTCAGTACCTCTGTGTAGAGTGAGGGCGGTTTCAATTTTACAACTCTTGCTCACTCCTATACAGTTGTGCCCCTCCCCCAGTTGAAAATTAAATTAATAAAAATTTTAGAATGAGAGATTGAGATAATATTCTGTTGAAGAGGATAATGTGTACTTTGTGGAGCAAGCTGATTCGTATTACAATGTGCCATCTTGCGGACACCTTGTCAACTAATTTGGAGATGAAGTATTTCCAGTTTGATAGGGTGCTGGTTCTTATTATTAAGGTATGTTTCTCATTTTTGCTTAGCTGCTGAATTGTTTGGCTAAATAGTATCCTTGGACGGCTTATCGATCATTTTCAATCTCTCACTGTCTTGTTTCTAAACTGTATGCTGGTCGTTACCTCTTCTCGGTAACTTTTGGTATTTTTTTTAACGAATCAGATGTGACCTGGCTGCTTTCCAGTCTTGATCTACTTTTTTGGTGCCTCCGATTAAATGTTGTCTTTTGTAGTTCTTTAACAGTTAAAATGCCTAATCTCCTGTTTTGTTTTTTGCTTGTGGTTTGGCCATCTTTGCTCCTTTGTATACATATACTATGTCTAGCAACTTCCCTCCGGCCCGTCATTTGTTTACCTTTTTCATTTTTGGGTGTCTCTTTCACTTGTTTACCTTTCTAGTAATAAATAATATAGCAGATGCATATCTGTTAGGGGATACATTGTGCGTACTGGGTTGGAGAGTCGAGAGTCAGTTCTCATGTATAGGATTATAGGTAATGGTAGTAGCCTGCCTGATAGAAGGAATGGAAGTAGTGCAGTGCGGTTTCCGGAAAGAGTCAAAACAAGTCGTAGTAGTATTGTGTCCATCTTGTTTATTGACGATATTAGTATTAGTATTAGTATTAGTATTTAATTAATGGAATGGTAATCATAAATTGAATGGCCACCATGAATTATTTGTTCTAGTACTAGTAGATAATTAAAAGAAGGTCCTCCATTATTTAGACCATCCCCAAGCAGAAGTCGCGCTAATTAGGTCGCGACCCAGTTTTACTCTTAATCCCACTTTATTTATCTTGACCTACTTTCACCCTCCCAAGCAAAAGGTCACGACCTAGGTCTTCAACCCAATCATTTTCCACTTCACAATCCATATTATATACTTTTCTCTATTGTTTTTTATTATTCAACCAATAAAAATTGTCCACCTAGTGGTCAATAAGATGGTCAATTTTGCTCCATCATGGTCACAAATTGACCTTTTATGTAGAATGGTCACAAATTAGCAAATAAGGTCACCAATTATCTTTGTTTAATTACATTATTAGCATGACCAAGCAAGGTCATGACTTACCAATTGACCTTGCTTGGGGATGGTCTTAGACCATCCCCAAGCAGAGGTCGCGCTAATTAGGTCGCGACCCGGTTTTACCCTTAATCTCACTTTATTTATCTTGACCTACTTTCACGCTCCCAAGCAGAAAGTCGCGACCTAGGTCATTTACCCAATCATTTTCTCTCATATTATTCTCTACCCCACTTTTCTCTCTTATTTTTAAAGTTATTTTTCCTAACAATTATTATTTTTTTATTGCTCAACAAATAAAAAATGGACACCTAGAAGGTCACAAGGTGGTCAATTTTGTTCACAAATGGTCACAAATTGACCTTTTGATGGAGAAGGTCACAAAATTAACCTAGTAAGGTCACCATTATACTTGCTTAATTATGTCATTAACATGACCAAGCAAGGTCATGACCTAGCAATTGACCTTGCTTGGGCATGGTCTTAGGAGCAGCGTCATGAGAGTTGCCAATTATAATGTTAATCAAATACTAATTGATGATGGATGCATGATTTGGTTTGGAGATTGAGGGGTCTATTCTCACTAATACATTGGAATACAATACTATACACCCAAACTTGGTGGGTCTTACTTGTAATCATTGCTCACTATTATAATCATGGAAATTATTAATTCATAACATATTACTATTATTATATTTACTGGAGTATATGAAGGAAGGTCAAGCACTGTATGTCTGTCTGTATGTGTGGACCAAAACTGGTGGTTGACTATTGCTGCCAATTCATCATCACTACTTGATACTTACTTATGCTTTTCTTCTTTTGTTTTCTTTCCGGTCATCAAACAATAATCAAATGAGAGAGACTCTAATCAAATTATTGTAAAACTTGTAATAAGTGCTCTGGGAGGCCAATGCAATGAATAAATACTTAGTGACGAGCCGAGACGATTCACTGCCCTCATTCACATCTCTTGCGCCTTGGTTAGCACCACCCGGTTGCAAGCAATGAGCATCGCCAATTCCTAATGTTCCACTTGATATCATAATAGCTTGTACATAATCACTCCTTAAGAGTTTATTAATTAAGTATAAGTAAAATGAACAGTATGGTTATTTTCGTTGGTAATGTTGGAAGTATATAGACACACTAGAAAGAAAGAAAGAAAGAAAGAAATGAGGTTGAATTTGAGATGCAAATTAAAAGGGGCACCTGAAGAAAGTGGAGTCATAAAGAAAGAGAGTGATGGTAACTGGTAACTGGTAAGTTGTAGAACATGAATTAGCTAAGCAGCTGCAGAGGCACACGTGAAGAATGAATTTGGATCGCCCAACCCAGTCAGTCTAAATTCCTCATGCTTTTTTTGTCTCTTCCAAATCTCTCGAATCAGGGACCATTTTCATCTACAATTTTTCAATCATAACCCATATTTTGTTAACCACCTGCCCTAGGGGTCATAATAATGTGACGTCTCAGCTTGTAAGCTCCTCAAGTTTGACTCGGTTAAAGCTTTGACTTGTACGAGCTTGATTGAACTTCGGGCTCAGCTCAAACAACTTAACGAGTCATGCTAAGATAATGTTAACATAGTTTGAAAAGCTTGAAAATCCCTCAAACATCTGTGATTAGATAATATAACTTCAATTTGAATCCCAAGTTACTTTCAAAACATTGAAACCAAAAAAGTAATACTTCATCCGTTCTATTTGATTGTTTATGTTTATTTTATTCAAGTATATTAATGTTTGTTTTCTTTTATTCAAATCTTTACTTTACATATTATTGAAAAATATAAAAGTTTGATATTCATAATTTACTTGATAAGACGATTTAAACAAGATGTTAATTAGGAACAATTTAGTAATATGATATCTAAATCCAATAGGTCTTGCTTGCGACGGATCGGATCTTGCGACGGGTATTTTGTGAGAGGAAATGGGTAGAGGGGACAAGATGGGCACCCCCATGTGCTTCTCCACTCACCCTTAATGGGTATTTTGTGAGAGAATATGGTATCCGTCTTAAGCTTGTGACGGATAGTGTCCGTCACAAATGAGAATATGTGTTCTAAATCACAGATGTTTGAGGGCTCACAAACTTTGAAAGCGAAGCGCATTAACTTGGCTTAGCTATTAAAAAGTACTCTCTCCATTCAACTCCACACTACACTTATCTTTTTTCACGTTTGCCAACGCGCGTTTTGCATCGTAAATATAGTTCGCTACGTATTTGCAAAAATTATACAAGTTAGATATTTTTAATATACTCTTAAAGACGAATCAAACAAGATCCCACATGAATATATTTTCTCTTATGCATTAGCCGAAAATTGAAAGATTCTTCCGACTTGTGAATAGTGTCAAAAATAGAAAACTACAATGTGGAGTTGAATGGAGGTAGTAGTTAAGAAACGTAGATATTAATATTAATTTTACAAACGGAGTATTTAATTCATCCTTTGAAGCCTTTGCAAACAATAATCGTAAAATAAAACTCGGCAGAACGAATGAAAATTATTCATAGAAGTTAGAGGTATTTTATGACGATGTTAATAAATTAACACCCAACCAAGAAAATAAAAGTAAAAGCAAAAGGAGAGACAGAGGGCAAACATAAATTAGTAGTGTTATGTAGATTGTACAATAATTGGCATTCCATGCAGCAAAGCTAAAATGAGAAAATTAAACTTGAGTGAAATAAAAAGATTAGCCAGAAAAGGGACATAATTAAAATGGGCAACAAGACATTAATAATAACTTTATTCTGAGTAGTTTAAGCCGTATGGATAACCTAGTTTGTGGAGAATGATAGGAGGATAATAAGGTGCGATTTATAGGATGTTACATTCATAATCATACAAATTAAATTAAAGACGTTTGTTTAGGTTCATAGAATTTGGAAGGAGAAGTAAGTATTTGATTTTATAGGAAGCAATAAAAAGAAACAGCCCTACTTAGCTACGTATCATTTTGTGCCATTAAAAGATAAATGAATCCAAGTGCGGTTAAATGTATTTTGATTTCCAGCATTACTTAAGGTAATTAGATAAGACCATGTATATATTAATATATGCATCATTTCAAACTCATTTTTACACTCAATGGAAATATAATTAAAATAGGCAACAATGCCATTTTGTTTCATTGCGTTACTTAATACTATGCTCCCCTTATTTCTAGTATTAATTAATACATTTTTATTTTATTTTAGTTATAGAATAGCGCGCATTATACTATTGTTTGTAGGGTAAGTTATATGATAGTGGAAGGTGAAATTCAAGTGATGGAAAGCATAAACTTATGATGCTTTAATATAAAAATGCTACTCATTTTATTACTTTTATTATATACATAAGTTTGTTTAAAATATACTATACATTTTAATAAAAATGAGTAAAGCCTAGCTAGTAATAATTAAACGCAAAGCTAGCTTGTTGGTGAACTAAGTAGCTAGCCTAATAATAAGTAATAAATAAGATAAGAAGCAAGCAGTATATTAATAAATGGGTTTGTTGACGTATCTAAAAATCTAAGAATTATGAAGTAATTAAGATGAATAAAAATAGGCGATTTAGAGGAAAAAGAAGAAGAGAAAAACAGTAAATATGAATAATGAGAGTTTAATTAGCAGAAGGAGAGTAATTAATTAATTAATAATTGTTGAGAAAATAGGAAGGAAGCAAATATGAAAAATGGATGGTATGAGTAATTGGATTAATAATAATAAGAATAAGAATGTATATATTGATCATGTACTTAATTAATTAATTACTGGGTTACCAGCTAGTAACAATAATTCCCCCAGTGGGCATTGGCTCCACCGTACAATAATAATATCATGTCTACTACATACATACATTAAGAATAGTAATAATAAATATAAAAAAAGAGGGTCATGTTGTAGGAGGAGACTGAGTCGTACCAGCAGCAGCAGCAGCTGAAGAACTAGTAGGAGACTGAGTCGTGGTCATAGCAATAGCAGTAGTAGTGCCGACATGCTGGGAAGAAGAGGCGGGAGTAGTATTACTAGTATTACTAGTAGTAGTAGTGCGCTTGCGCTTCTTCTTCTCAAAGGGGATCCCTCGTGCCTTGGCGTGGGAGTCCCTGACCTCTCGGAGGTAGATGCGCACTGCACGGGCACCAAATGGATTAGACTCAGGGCGGCCCCCGTTCTCCTCGAAAGCAGCACGGAGTCTGCCGATGAGAGCGTCAAGGCTGCCCCATGCCTGCTTGAGGGGGCAGGCGCATGGGGCAGGTGGGTTTGGGTCCCCGTAGTAGGGACATCCGCTGATGTGGACCTTTGTTTTACCAAACTGGTCAAGGTACTTGAGGAATTCTATGACGTGGGCCCCGCTACACCTTCCCAGTGTAAGCGGAGGCTTGTGGTTCTTCAGGTACTCCAGGAAGGTATTCCAGTCTCTCCTCTTTTGAGACTCGTATCTGCTTAATGGCTGCTGGGACTGGGACCCACTCGATGATCCTGCTCCTGTTGCTGCTGCTTCACTGCTCTGCTGCTGCTGCTGCTGCTGCTGTTTCCTTTCTCCTCCTCCTCCTCCCGCTTCTCCACCTCCACCTCCACCTCCTCTTTCCATTTTATTTATATGTAAATATATACGTGTTTATTTATATATTTATATAAAAGAAGAGAGGGGAGGGGGTAAATGAGTAGTAGTACACTAGAAAGAAACAAAGGAAAGGGAAGGGAGAATAGAGAGATAGAAATTAGAAAGGATGGGGGACTTAAAAAAGGGAGAAATGGAAGAATGAATAAGACGAGCGTAGGTTTGTTTCCCGTTTCAAGTGTTGAGATGAATGAATGAATGAATGAATAAATGATAGAGAGAGTTTCGAAAGAGAAAGGCCTCTTTACTTACTCGCTCACTGCCTTAGTGGGGTTATGCGTGGAGGGAACTATCTATCTTACTCGACTCACCAGTCACCCCTCCTCTCTTTTCTCTTCTTTTCCCCTTTTTTGCCTCTTTTTTATTCCATTACTTGTCTTTCACATTTTTCTTATTTTATTAATATCCTATATTCAATACTATCTACCCACTATTATTTAATCTATTTACTTTCAATAAGTCTTGCTTGTCACGGGTCAAATTCCCCTCATAAAGAGCAAGTGACAAGGCAAGTGGGGGGCTCCATTTCCACCCATTTGCTCTTTGTGATGGGGATTTGACCCGTCGCAAGATTGCGACGGGTCGGTCCGTCACAAATGAGAATTTGCTCTAATTCATTACGTTGCATACACTTTTATGCTCTCCCTTCCTAAAATTTTATTATGACATTTTTTTGCTACATATGACAATTATGTGATAAAGCCATCTAATAACAAAAGAAAAATGAGATAGCGACACCCGATGTCGCTGACATTCGGGAATACCTTCTCACATGTATATGGAAGGGACCACTAAAATAATGGACCTACATAAAAACATGTGAGAGAATGTCGCCGTATCATTATCCATAACAAAAGGTACTAGACTCTCTAGTGACCTGAAAAAAACACAGTATGCTGAAAAACACCCGAACCCCCCTTTGTTCCGCCATTGTTAACTTCCCTTAATCTCAGAAGCCATGACCATTGAATTTTACTCCTTTTTAGAAGGAAGATGTTTTCCTCTAACCAATTAAGCATGTGATTGAAGATAAGTAAGGATATTTTCCATTTCCTCAAAATAAATGAAGGTTCATTATCTTTAAATGGCTCGGGCTAATTCTTGATAGATCAAGTGATTGTAAATACACTTAAGTAGAAAAAAGTAAATTAAAAATAAGATATATAATATAATATAAGTGTATTAAAGAGGAACTGAATAGAAAGAGATGGAGAGGGTTCAAATGTCAAAATGATGATGATGATAATAATATTAAATTTAGGCACCAAAGGTGGACAAGTCACAAGTGGAAGACTGAATGATTATTATTATATAAAAATGTAGGTTAGTCCAGTTAATTGATTAAGCGTATATTTCTGTTTCTATGTACTAAACCTCCACCTCACACCAGCTATCTCCATTAATTCCGTGACTGAAAAATGGAAACTATTGCAAGTACTATCTACTTTAAAATAAGGCATCTCCCAAAAATAATACTAATAATAATAATTATTATAATAATTATCTTCATAAATATATAAATAAATAAATATATAAATTACATATGGAAAAGACAGAACAAATGCATGGGGCCCAAGAAAGACCAACAGAATCAAACCATAAGCAAGTAGGGCCTAACCCTTTAATCAATTGCATGGGCCTTGGTTTTACACTCTGTCTCCTTTCAGGTCTTGTAGAAACTTGGATCAAGGAAGCTGTGGGCCACTAACCCTATGAGAGGTGTCAATCCACGTAACAGTACCGTATCCGTACAATGTATGGGGGTAACACACTGCTTTCATTCACTGATAATCATCAGTCACAGGAAACCACCGCAAGGGAAACCGAAAGGTCATTCGAAGTTCCTTGAATATACATACGATACGTCTCTATTTGTTGTTCAGAAACCATGGGAGAATCCACTGCATAATGGTTCCCGCTTACATCATCACGCATTGTGAAGATTATTTCCCGCACTGCTGGTTCGTGTCCATTCAGAAGATTACCCATGCTCAGCACCTTTCTCCATGATTGGTTCAGACTTGGAGGTGAAAATAGATCCACCACAACGTTTCGTTCATTATTCCTTACTTGTTGCCGTTGGTTGAACTTCTGACAATCACACTTTTCATATTAGCTCCAGAAACAATTAGTCTGTATGATAGGGAACCAACATACATATACACAAACATCTAAGTTGTGAGACGACAAACATTATTTAACGTCTCATGTGTCTTATTAGATTATTTAACGGACCTTCAGCATATACAGCATATTTACCAACATATATACACTACGAGAGAGGACATGATGACAATCAGATCAGGTAAAGTTATGAGTCATTGTCAAGTACAACCATGTTTACCTGGTCAAAATCACTTTGCATCTCACCATTACCCATTCTAGGTAGGTAAAAGTTGTAATAGTCTCCAAACATTGCACTACATAGCCGCGGTGCCTGAATAAACTTCCGGTGAAGAGAAGTTGCCATAATTGTCAATCTCTCTATGTGCTCAAAAATGACACTTGGACGTCTGAGATCTCCAAAAGTCTCGCTGTCCAGTGATAGTTGATTTTCTGAAAAACCCAAGAAAATTCAGCAACACTTTCGAAGCCCTGAAAGCAAGAAAAATGTTAAATAACAAATGTTCTAACGGTACCTTGCAAAGGACTTAGCATAGAAGCGATAGTGAGGTAGAGTTGATCGAGCTTGGCCTTCATTTGAGTCAAGTCACCAAAGATTGCCTGATTCAACGTGTCAGCTGCTGCTCTAAATGCTGTACAAACCATCTGCTCAAGCAACTGATGAGGTCGCAACGTCTCCAAGTAATGAAGAATCTATTAGTATCAAAAATACTTTGATTAGCCAAACTCTAGTTATGACAACCAAGAAGCCTTCCAAACACCAACAGCAATTGAGAAACCAATCAATCATCCTTTTTGCTGATTCAGATACCATAGTGTCTTTCCCATTAAGATCAAATTACTATTTACTACTACTACTACAACTCATAGGCTGGCCACTTAACTCTTACTACTGTCAGATAAAATCAATGCTTTTGGCAGCCGAACTAAGAGGAAAGGAACACTAGAGGAGGATGAGCCTCCCTTTTTAAAAAAAAAGAAGATTTAACACTTTTTAAATCAACTCCCTCATAATCAGGAATCATATATAGCAATCAAAAGAGGAATTAATTTTTATTTTTAAACTAAATTACCTTTTCTCCCTCTCGATTTGGGTCCAAAAGTGGCTTCTGGTCATAAGCTGGCAAAGCAGGGGCATCGTTCCAGAGTTTGCGCCAGAAGTTTCCATGCTCAGACATTCTCTTTGACAACCGTCCCCTTGGAGGCCAATTGTCATTTTCTTGCGAGCCTGATATTCCGCTATTCTCAATACTATCATTCTCCCAATCTCCTGGTGAATGCCATCGTATAAAATCCTCAAAAACAGCATCTGGATTTGCTGCTTTAAAAGCTGACATGTCTGCCACACAGAAGAAACCATCAAATTCTACTGTGAATAAAACCTTGCAAGTAAGCTTGACTTCATTGTTTGACCCCTGTTGCAAAACTCGAGAGCAGGTACCCTATTTTGCAAGTGCACTACTACTAGCAAACTGCAAATTTGGTATTCCATTGGCAATTACTCCAGATAGATGACATTGACTATCTGCACCTATCCCTAGCATAGAATTTTAATCGTGGAAATTACACGCTCCAAAGTCAAGAAGCCTCATATTTATTTATTCTATTTAGAGAAAAGGAGTGATTTAAATTAATGAGCCGCCTCGCTACCACTGCGTTTAACAGAACTTAATAACATAAACAATCAAAAGACTCCGCTAGCTTCCTTATCTCTTTCAGTCTTTCACCACATTTCCAGGATAGTTAGGTGGAATAATATCGTCGTTCAGTCATGTGATAAGGTGCAATGATTCCAACTCCATGACAGCCTCATATTTAGTAGATTTTGGTGGACAGAGAAATCCCCCCGGGAAAAAAAAAGTCATTAAAGAAATGAAAGGAAGTTTATTTTACATTCTACAGCTTCAATGTGAAGCCCAACTCACAGTCTGTCGGGCTTTTTTCTCTAACCACACTCTCAACAATAACATCGTCATCATCATCACCATTAGGTGTTGGACGTGAACAATGTTTCCCTTGTAATGACAGAGAGGTTGTTTCAAAGTGAGAAATGACCATTAGCCAAGAAACAGGATGATGGTCTGCAACTTCATACGAAATGCCGAGGGTTTTAAGAGCATTTTATTTTTGGTTCATTACATAATAAAGCTAAAAAAAGCAAATAATCTGTAACTCAAGTGACTGCATGAATTTATTTGATCTATTTGTGGAGATGGTCGAAAAAAGATGTTAACATAGAGTAGAGAAGTATATACAACTGTAAGAAGTTTAAGAAAGAAACAGTTCTAAAAAAACTTAAGCTGACAATATAATACTGCAGATGAGAAAGGGTAATAAAATACCAGACGACAAAATCTCTCTCTCAAGCTGGGCAGAAAAGCTCTGCAAGAAAATTTAAATGAACTGATAAATTTTTGTGGATTAGTGGCTGAAAGCAGAAGACACAAGTAAAATAGATATCCAATAGTCTGGGAAATCAGCGCATTCTCAAAGAAGAAACTACACATGAAAAGAAGACTCGACAAAGTTTAGGCACATCTGTGAAACGTTATCCATGACTGAAATCAATTAATAGAACATCACCAGTAACATGCATAGAACGACAAATTTGGCTTAGGACAACGTAAAACCCTCAAACAAGTATCCACCCAAGGACACCCACTCACTCAGAGTCTTAGGGTAACCTCATATAGTTCTCACTCTTTGTTGTGGAATAACATGCCAAAGTCAACACAAGGTCTATATATAAGAACCAAACAGCTCAACCTAAACACAAGCAGTTCAAGTATACTGATCATTTGAAACACTAAACATGGTCACTGTGTGTTTGATTAGCATGCACCAATAAACTTTGTACCCTTTAGATACTGGATTTAGCTCTTGGAGCATGCACAAACCTTTTTTAATCATGCACCACAAGGATAAATCCTCGGTAAAAAGACATATAACCTTGTACAGACAAAGCTAAAATTAGCTCTTAACTGGAGTCCCTATGTATGGTTGTCATTGTACATAGCTCTTATTTCCAGTGGCAGAAACTAAATTTCAAAATGTTCAAGTTAATTTAGACTACTTACAGATGAATTGCCAAATGCCGCAACAGCATTCAGCCTTTCTTCGTGCATGTCTTCAGTCATTAGAGGCGCATCCTGATACAACTCAAAAGGGATAAATAAGTAACCTTATAATAGAGAATTAGAGACGAAGTACAAGAACATAGAACTGTTCAAAAAAAATGAAGAAAAGAAAATAGAGTTGATGAAATGTAGGACAACTCAAATAGAAACCTGAGTAAATGGAACATGCAATCTCTGGTGTGAACCCAGCAACATCATCGATCCTACAACACCAGCTGAACCTCTTCGAATGCAATCAGCTGCCAATTCAAGGGTAGTAACATCCTTATGCATTTCTCCATTTTTATATAAACCATCTTGTTTCTGTCTAACAAACCTCAAACTGGTTATAAATCAAATCAGAAATGTACTTGACATGAATAATAAAAGATACTTGTATATTTTACAATTCCCTAAAAAACGAGTCCAAAAAAGAATTTCAGCAATAAAAAATAATCATACTTCCTCCATTTCACTTTTTTTTTTTTGACAAGGTAAGGAAACTTTGCTCCATTTCACTTAATCAGGCCCATTTGATTTTATCTCCTTCACACAAAAAGTTAAATGGGGCCAATACTAGTAGGGCTGAGCAAAAATATACGATACGGTTTTCTTATACGTATCCGATACGATATACGGTTTCAATTATACGGATTTCCGTATATCCGATACGAATTTCCGTATATACGATACGGTTTATAAAAAACCGTATCGGATACGTATCGGCAAAATTGAAACCGGATATACGGTTTCCGATACGGTTTCCGATACGGTTCCTATTTTTAATATAAAATATAAAAATAAAATCATAAAACCACTAAACGTCGAGTATATTTGTGACTCATTCTTATTACTTTTATACATTTTTAAGTTATTTATTCTTATAATATGTGATACTCTTTTAACTTATTAAGAAAAATCATAAAATCACAAAAAAATAAAAATAAGACATAAAATTTTACATAAATAAAATGAAAAACCGGATACCGTATATACGGTTTCCGGATATACGGAAAAACCGGATATACGGTTTTGCTCACCCCTAGCAAATAGAGTGAATTAGAGGGAATAATAATTAAAGATGATGCAGGCCTCAGAAATCCAAAAAAGTGAAATACTACTCCCTCCAATTCAGTGGCAGAAGCAGACTTTTGTAAACTGGAGTGGGGGGAACAATTTTTTTTCATATGGCAGAAGCAGATTTGTTTAAAAAATTGTCCACCTTAAAAACATTTTTATGCTTCGGAAATTTCCCCTCTAAAATATTGTTCTATAGAGTAAAACAATATGGAGAAAGCTATTGCATGTTTCAAAATAAACAACAATGTATGAAGTATTAGTAAATAAACATTTTAAAGAGTTCACCTGTGAATTTCTCTGTCTGAACTTCCACTTGGAACTGGCCTGGACAGAAAATCGTCTTGAATTTGCCTTTCTTCCTGAAATGTAAAAAAGTGCATCAGTACTGAACAGCACAAGTACAATTCAATTAGTGTTACTGGTCCAGTATAACAACCTCAATGTAATCAGAGACATCGTCTTTGCCATCTGCTGCATCAAAAAACTCTGCGTTTGCTTCACGTTTCTTTTCAATACACATCCCCAGCTGTAATTTTCATTAAATGAGTGCCAACTAAATGGGCGAGTATCCACCACCATCCAATGACAGAAACCACAGCATCTAATCTCAATTATGATTAACGGAGAAACTGAAAAACTTTACCATCTGTAATTTCTGATGAATCAAGCAAGATGAGAGGTCAATGGCACCATTAACTGAGATTTTGGGTAATTGTTGCGACTCTTCCCAGCACCAACGAACTTCCCGAACAAACTCAATCCAAAGAGTGGCAATGGCTAAGCACAAGGAGAAAGAAGAAAAGTTCAGGGGGGGAAACGAAGAAGAAAGAAATTGGGGGAGATGAAGAAAAAAGAGGGATTTTTTAATCATGCTTAAATCTTATTTTTTTTTGAACTTTTTGTTCAAGGGGTGAATTACTTAACAGCATAACAAAGTTGCAAATTCAATGCTTGAGAACTAGGTTTTCAATTACCACGCATATTGCAGTTACCAAACCACAAGGAGTGTAGGCAAAATTGTGCAAATAATGACCGTGCTGGAGCGCCTTTAATAGCGCGAGAACCTCTATTCTCGTCCTGGGAAAAAGCTACGACATTATCCCCTGTAAAAGCAAAATATCATGAATTAGTAAAGAAGAAACAAACTAGCAAATACATAGTACAGGATCAAACCAAAGGATAGCACACCATGGGTGCTTCAAAGATACGTCAACAGAACTACATAATCAGAGCTTCACAAATCACACCACCATAACTGGAAGCCTTCATAACCTGTTTCTATACTACTAGGTTTTTCATTTTTAGTTTAGTTTTTTACTACTCCCTCTATTCAAGTCCAAATACAACATTTCTCTTTTACACGTTTGCCAATGCACGAATTGTAACGTAAATATTTCGAGTTTTACTTTATAAAAAAATATAAAAATTTGATAATCTTATTGTACTTATAAAGGCGAATCAAACAAGATTCCACATGACTATATTTTATCTTACATACTACAAGAAATCGTAAAGATTCTCTTCACTCATGAATAGTGTCAAAAAAAGAAATGTTATATTTGGACTTGAATGGAGGGAGTACTTCATAAGCTCGTAAGATAATTACAGCTAATAATTTGAAATTTTATCGCAGATTGGTAAGAAATAACTGAATGTAGCTATAAAGACATGTTATTCTGACACGCCACATACTTCACCTGTTGCTGTCAGACAATACACTTGTCTGACACGACAACACTAGACCCTTTATCTAAGAAAAATATGGCTTTTCACAAAAAAATTAGTGCCCAACATGCACCTGTATACCACACATGCATCCTAGTCTGAGAAGTAATTGAATCTCAACTACTCGGATGAAGCAAATGAAAAGATGTAGTGTAGTAAAAGGAGCGTGGAATAAGATATGTGATCCTTAAGGGTGTCTTTGGATAGGAGGAATTGAAGGGACAGGAAGGCGAGGGAAAGGGAGGGGTGAGAAATTCATTGTTTGGTTAGCAAAATTGAGGTGGAGGGATTTGGAGGGGAGGGAAAACGGATACCCTCTATTTCCCTCCTCCAAGCCAAATTATTTCCCCACCAACATAGGCAAGATTTGGAGGTAAAATGATCTCACCCCTTCCCTCCCTTTCTCTTCTTTCCTTTTCCCTCCCCTCCCTTTCCTTCCATTTTCACTATCCAAACACACCCTAATAAAATGTCTCTAATATTCCGCTGCTAAGACCATACAGATATAGCCATACTACCATAACTTTGTAAAGAAATAAATTATTTGCTACTTTCTTTGAGGATAGAAAATAAAGTACTACACCCTATTTTGCTTCTAAGTTCCAAAGTACTCTCAAGAACCTCAGTTTTACTTTCAAAACGCACATACTAAATTCGATGACATTTATAAACCATAAAGCAGCCAGTCTCACAAGTTATCAAACAATAATATAAAGTAGTACCATCGCGGAAAATTTCTTTAAGAATCCGGTCAACAACTGTTGGTGGAGGAATGGCCGCGGAGGGCTTCAGACTTTCAGCACTTGATTCTGATGACAACAATTCAGAAAAAGAAAAATTGTAAGAGCAATGAGCAAGGACGATGAACAACCATTACAGCATCTCAAGCTTGTAAAATGTGATATAAAGATTCAGGAATGTGAAGAAAAACACACTGAAATCTTTCAAACCTGACACAAAATCTTCCAAAAACTGAGCCTGAAAAGATATCTCCAAGGCATCAACTAAAAGAGATAGTTGTGACGCAAATCCAACTGCCTTCCCCTTCTGACCCTCAATACTGAATGAGAAAGACATTATGTTTACTACTTCGTACATAAACAGCAGACAAAAACAAATTCCACGGGAAGATTATCCCAACAGATTGAGTAGCAATGGTGCAGGTTGAAGATCAGGTAACAGAAACCAACATCTTTTCCCCTACAAACTCTGTTCCTAAGCAGCAATTTTGTTCCGCATAACTCAGAAATGCCACCATCTTTCGGGATCATAGAAGTAAATATATAATTAGAGGTAAATAAATGTACAAGCCACAGCCTGTCTGCAAATCCTTGTATTCTAGAAGATAGATGGTACTTGCACCTTTACCAGCTCCTCCGACAGGAGGCACTGAATGGACAAACGTAAGACAGTTTAATGAAGGTTGACAGCCACAATAACTCCAACATGGGCACATGGCTACCTTACCTAGGTCCACAACTCCTAAAAGAGTACACAACAGAAACAACATCATTACCCCTCAGCGCCTGGAATGGCTATAGAAAAAGTAGGGTTACTGGGTAAGGGAGAGATGAGATGGTGCAGGGGTTTGGACATACACAGCATTCATTTGCAATAACAAAGAGGCTGTTTTCCCAAGAAAGAGGATGAGAAGATGAAAAAAAAAAACGGCGGGAAAGGGGGCTAGGATTTATGTTCACTGAGAAGACAAAGAACTACAAGAACTAATCTTGCATTGAAAGACCAAACTTACGGATTCTCTAGGAGAGTTGGAAGCAGAAGCCAACTTTCAGCTTCATGAGGCGAAGAATTTTCAATTTCAGCCATCTCAAGCGAGCTCTCGATAGTCCTTTCTAGCCATATTGAGATTAATTCAAAACCTGTTGTTTCATTTCACCATAAAAACACAAGATGGGCATCGTCATTTACTCATTTCAATACAGCATTCAGAATTCTAACCATGTTGATCTACAAACACTGAACATGGTTCAAAATCGCAGTATTGCTGGCGATCGCGGTCGTGGTAGCGGTGTCGTGGAATCGTCCTCGACTTGGCTGTAGCACTCCAAATTGCGGTTATCACGGTGATATCTATTTACAAGCTTTTGTAGATAGTTTATCATTTTTTGGCTATTTCATATAAAGTTAAGATTAGTTCTATTTAGAATATTACTTTAACCAATGTTTATAATTTTAAAGAGCTTTTCATTACAAAGTTTAGCCGATAGAAGCTATAACTCGTTCTTCTCAGGTTCATCCCGGGCTATATCGGGCCGAGTTGGCTATACACGTTATATATTGGTCGTCTCGGCCGATATTTCCCTATTTTTAATATAGCCGATAAATCTCGGGATATCTCGTATGCGGCCGACTCTGACACCGATACATATCGAGCGATACGATACACATCAGCCAAGATTTTAAACCATGCCACCGAATCAAAGCAATCCTATCAGACTTTCAGACTTGGCCTGGGTCAAATAATTTACATCGCCAGTCTGTAGGAGAGAGCACTATATGATCCCCCAAAAGCATCAGACAACTTTGACACACAATTCAGACTATTCAAAAAATTCAAGATTTATGGTGTAAAAATGTTCCTATTATGTAACATAATGCATGATATGTAACCAACTAACGCTGATATTACACTATTCCCGTTGTATAGAACCCAGATAAAACACTAATATTTAATTTGTATCAAAGATATTTCAAAAACCGCTGTTACTATACTGATGTTTCCACGTTCTAATCTATACTACTGCTTATATTTGGGAAAAAAAATTAGGGAACATATTTATTTGCAAATGATGTACGTACTATGTACTACAAACAGAGAAAGTAAATGCAATTTCAAATTATCAGAAGTGAAGAGACTTGACACATTCGGTAACTGTCTCGACTCTCGAAATCACTACCTCATTGGCCGCAATCCGTTACATAACATCTGTGGTATCCTGATACAGATACTTCATGAACCCACGCTACTACAACTGATACCGCGTTTTAATACCATGCATGCAAAAACATTAAAAGAGTGGAATGTGTTCCTCAGTTCATTGAAAACGCTAAGATATAATGTACCTCGTACTGGATCTTCAGCTGAATACCATTCACTCCATGAGCAATCATCGTCCCATTGAGATCTATGACTGACTTCTCCCCTTGCCTTTGTGCTGGATTCCATGTCCTCAGCATCAACTTCAGGCATATAATCATCATCACCACCATCATCGTTATAAGGAAGAGTTCTGTAGGTGAGCTTCATAGTAAATTGGACTTTGAATAGATGCATCGAGAAGTCCAACATGGAGAAGGCCTTACATGTTCAATTGCGCAAGACTTGCCCCGAGTTAGTAAAATTTCAGATACTAATTATTATGAAGAAATAGACGAGATAGATGATTTGTAATCTTCAGTGAATCCAAGCGCCAGATTATGCACTCACAAATTTAGATACAAACAGCTCATACAACCCTTCCAAGTGCATTAGCTTCACCGGAACTTGACTTCTGATGCAATCTGATTCATATCTTGTGGTGAACACTGTTCCCATGTTTTGAATTCCAATATGAGCTTTTCGAGAAGGGTCGTGAACAGGAACAAATGCAGGCCACAGGCTGAAATGTGGAGCACAAACGAAATTTCGAATTAAAACTGAGCACGTAGATCATCCGCACAACAGACAATGGGCCCGATATCATAAATAGGTAAACAATGTGAAACTTTAGTGAAAGTGCATTACAAAGATAATAAGAAGGCTGGTGCAAATGCAAGCTTATAGGTGACTCAGCCGGATTAAAAAAAACATATCATTGAAAGGTTCGTAATAAGGGCGCATGAACAGATTGAATTTCAAGCTGAGTGTGATGTATACCTATTACAGTTTGATGAAGCAATTGCGACAGCACTGAGAAGCTTGCTGGCCTCTGGTGAGTCTAGAACAACACCACTAGCACTTTGAGGTGCAATTACCTAGAACAAAACAGAAAGACATTCAAATAGATACGATTTGACTGCTTTTACATAGAGCTAATTCTCCCGTGGCATTACCATAAAATCGGTTACTCCAAATGCCAGCTGCAGGTCATGCAAACTGCAGTCCCAGTTGACAACTTTGCCTGTGTAACCCAAAAAAAAGACAGGAAACTTAAGCAGAATAAAAGACCGAGAAGTGATATAGTTAGTTCAAGTGAGACAGAAGAATACCATTGTGGTCCTTTTCAAAGTAGTACTCCATGCAGTAGCTCTTGTTATCGTATTTCAATTCATACTTGGCTTTATACAATCTGTTTGATGTTCCTACAGGTAGAGCACCCTTCTCCTTCACAAAAGAGCCTCATTTCAATAAGGTATACACGACAATAAAAACGTATAAGCCATCTGTATAACAAACTGAAAAAAAAGACACAGCTAGGCAGGTAGCTCAAAATGAGCATAATAAATTGAGAGAAACTTGACCCAAACCTGAGGCTGTATTATGATGGAAGAATCAGTATAAGCAAGCATGGAAAATAGTGTTGCGAAAGTGAAGGTTTAAGAAGAAATAGATGTACCAACAAGGTGCGGGGAGCATGAGCCAACCAGCGGCGGCATACGGCTTCAATTTGAGAAATAAACCTGGTATTTAGAAATGCATAGATGAGATAATTAGTGATCAAACACAAGGAATTATTAAGAAGGGGCATACATACCTTTCCCATGAGGAAGCAAGGGTGAAATCATCAAAACGTTCAAGCTGCATACAGTCGAGAATACAATACAATTATTAGTCTCAGAAAATACAAGGAATTTGGATCCCGAAATGATGATAAATGAGAAATGACCTGGTCGACATCGGCTTCGGAGTCATCTCTAATACTATCCTCCATTAGTGCAGCCTGCATCACCCAACGGAATTCATACCATCATATAAGAATTAGTGTGTTGATGCTTAATCTGTCTATATTAAGTACCGTAGAAGAAGATTACCTCATACAAATGGCTGGCATCAATTTGTACACAACTGCGATTAATTAAGGGGGACAATATATGTTGACTCTTGAGGGAGGGATCCAAGTTTAATTAAGGGACAATATACCTAAATTCAAGAGCGGGGGAACTTTAATTAATTCGCAGGGTTTCTTTTCAATAACACTTCTCTAATACTCCCTATATGTCAATATTTTATTCACTCATTGTGGTTGCCCAAAATAGGCTTTCCAAACCTCGGTTCGAATTCCGTCATTCATCAAAAACGCTATTACTCTTACTCCCAAGGAAGGAGTATATCAATTCTAAATTCTCAATTATACGTAGGCAGTTGTACGCCAAATGTATTACTGTATGGACTATGTGAGCAACTGTATGATTGTGGATTCTTTGACCAACTGCTTTCATGTATGGAATATTTCAAACACTGTACAGCCTTTGCAACCTGTGGAAGAATATTCACTGTTTGTCTTGCTCATATTTGCCCATTTTACTGCTGTCGGCTGCCAATTTGAGCAGCTTTTCAATACTCCCTGTTAAAGGGTATTCTACTTGAGTTTACAATACAAGTTTTCACAAAACTCCGTAACAACTACATCTCGCAAGTATCTCACTAGTTAAACAGAACCATTAAGTTGAATGTATGCAAATACAATTTCTAACGCAAAGAAACATCGTTTCGATGATTTGCCAACCCCACTGAATTCTTTCAAACACGTCTTCCAATCGAATGCTGAAGGGCTCTCAAGATTCGGCAAGAGCACAGGGTAAGTCAGGTGTCAGCAAAAATGAGACAGATCAGGTTCCCAGCTACCTGAGGACTGCGGCCCATCCAACTCTCAATTTTTATCAGCACCTTCATCAAATCCAGCGGAGCCACCGGCCCGGAAATCCAATTGCTTCTGGTACTTCATGCGCCGCCTATTATCAAATTCTTCCCATCCCTCAACCTGAAAGTTTCATAATCTATTTATCCTTCTGAACATAGGCGTAATAAGCAAGTCAAGTATTGAGGCAAGCGGAATACCTCCCTAAGCACGTCCATTGTAATCTGCGTTCCATGGAGATCAAGAGATGAAAGCTTGACACACTTCTTGAATATGGAAGATGGCAGTGATTTGAGTCCATTGTTACTGAGCCGCAATGACTATGGAGCAACCAATACTTCACTTAACAGGTGAGCAGTTTAAAAAAAAAAATTAATAAATAGTTAGATTCAAACCTTCAAATTCTGAAGACTTCCCAATGTCTCTGGCAACATTACGAGGAGATTCGACGACACATCAACCTAAAACACAGAAGACACATGTATATATCAACTCAGCAGTTTGAACTTGGAAGTGTTATCAAACTAAAACACAGGAGACATATACAAACGGCCAATGAGGCCTCAGAACATCCCATCCCAACCCACACACACCCAAAAAAAAACACAAAGAGAATGGAGAATTATACCTCTGTGAGAGAGCCGCAATCACCTATACAGGGAGGTATAGTACTTAACCTGGTTGACAGGGACTAAAGTCATTTCAAATAAAGACAAGATAGGGGAAAAAAGCAAATCTGATGTAGTCAATATTCCCGGACTCCACAACAGTAACAACATTATTGCAGGGGGTACGAGGGGGGTCGAATGTAGAGTGATGAGGATTGGGTACCTATTATTGCTGACATTTAAAATCTGGAGACGAGTGAGATAAGTTATTTGGAGGGGAAGAGTCTCCA
Source organism: Heliosperma pusillum (assembly GCA_022085475.1). NCBI lineage: Eukaryota > Viridiplantae > Streptophyta > Magnoliopsida > Caryophyllales > Caryophyllaceae > Heliosperma > Heliosperma pusillum. Next base: position 413,009 of record JAIUZE010075408.1, read on the forward strand.
ACTGATTCCCCACAACATGTAGCTGCTGTAGAGAAGTTAGTGCTCCCACGGATGGCGGCAGATATGTTAAACTGCAGGAGCATTGTAAAAGTTTGTTATGTTATGTTAATCAAGGTTTGTCCAAGGAAGTAGTGGGAGTAGGGAGTAAGGATATAGAAGACTGACAGATTGTGATTTAAGGAAAGATATTGGAGAGTGTTGAGTTGAGAAAGGGCATCCCAGGTAATGGAATCATGGGCGATTTCATTAGTGCTCAAAATCAATTTCTACAAAAACCCCAACCCCATAAATGATTGATTGATTAATTAATAAATGAAATAAACAAGATATGAAGGGGAAAGGCTCACGGCTCACGGCTCACGGCTCACCTGGAGTGAAGTGAAAGAGGTAATATTAAGGGGAATATGAGAAATAGAGTTGTTGGTGAGATCAATGAGTCTAACAGAAGAGGCACATTCCCAAACTTGATGAGGGATAGCCTTGAGATTCGAGTCAGAAAGGGCGATTACTCCGGTAACCTTCCACCGATGAGTCCGGGAGTCACAAAGGGGGACTTGAATACTACTAGTACTAGTAGTAGTCTTGATGACTTTCCTGTAATTAGGTACGACACGAACATCGTTAAGCATTGGTCCCTCACCTTGGTGCAGTCCTCGAGAAGCCATTACCATGATTTTAGAGCCATCTGTGATGCTGTACGACCTCAGAGATGCTGATTCATCGTCTAAAACACGTCCTTTATGAATCAACTTTTGGCCTCGAGGGAGGACGTTCGTCCACTCTTGAATAATCGACTTCAGATCTGACACCCTGCTGCTCCCAGATGCCGTCACTCTAATACTCTCACCTCCAAATTTTATCTGCAACTTCACGCCCTCTTCTTCTTCTTCTTCTTTTTCTTTTTCCATTTCCATTTCTCCTTCCCCCTCTCCCTTGCCAATTCAATCGGATTCTCCAATATTATGACCTACGCCCACTCGCCCTACCTTCTTATTCATGAGTTCATGACCCACCAATTCGATCGAGGTGGCCAACCCGAGCTACCCCTCAAGGGTGATAGTTTCGCGTCTAACGCGGGCCGCATGATGCCGTATTCCCACTTCAAACCACACAACATCCGTCACAAGCTTGCTAGACCGGCAATGAAGCGTAATTTGAGTAACACAAACACCGCTCACCCGTGATAACTTGGACCGAGTCCCTTTGATTCGGGTAGATTGATGCCCACGATACCCTCCTTACGGTTCACTGCCACCCCAACGATTTCCACCCTTCACCCATGCGCCGAGACCACAGGCTACTAACGAGCTTAATTTCGATGGTGAACAGAACACGCTCTATAACCGTCTCGGGATTTTCCACTGAATCGTCAAATCAGCACGCCGCGGCTTGTGTCAAGGTGAGAGAACTCTCTGTATAGCAAACCGCCTACTGGGCACTGACTAACTTTGTCGCGTACTAGTCCCTTTGACGGCCAACGATTGTGGCTTTAATCAGCCTAGCAAGCCAAATCTTTCCGAGAGGCAACCGAGGCTACAATTCTCAAAAATATATAACTTCTTATAGTTTAGAAAATGGTTCTAGTAACATTTTGTCTTAAATGAGTCTCATTTACCCATCCTCAGCAAGACCTGTTAAATGAAGATATTGTCAAAGCTAGCGCACAACACGGACCGGATATCCGATTCAGAGGGTTTGTTCGAATCGGATATCCATATTATAAATTCCTCAAGTCAGGTATTTCCGTATTTATATCCAAACTAAATTTTCGAATATCCAATGCTTGAATACCCACAAATAATTGGAGCGGATGCGAATATCCATATTTTGATATTTACTTTAAAATTAAGTTTGGAACACGATCGTATACATCGTCCAACATGATTTTCTTTTGTATTCTTATTCAATAGGTCTGATCCACACTAAAAAAAATTCAATTTTCCCTTTAAAATTTAAACCTGGTCTGGTCCAAACCCGGAAAAAAGACCTTAAGGGTTCCGGTCCGGTCCAGATCCCTTCTTGACCGATCTCCGGTCTTGGGGAAAGTGACCATCTGGTCCGCGGGTTCATCTGGTCCGGTCCGGTTTTGGACCAGTGAACACCCCTACAAACTACAATGAAACCAAACAACATTATACAGTACAACACTATATTGAAAAAAAAACAAAGGCACAATAAACAAACATTATACAGTACAACACTACCCATGCCGACCAATCCATTCGTCGACCGCACCTTCGCCGACTGTCAAATCCCAACACCGACCATCCCTTATCCGTCACCGCCATTACTAAATATAGCCCTTAGCAATTTAATAATTTAGTCATAAAACCCTTTAATTTAAAAAGAAGAAAGAAATTAAAATATAATAAAGAGTCAATTTTATTAATATTAGATTAACCTATAATTACTTGTTCTTCATTTAAATAATCACGGTAGAGACTAGAGAGGAGGTAGAAGAATTAGTTTGATGTGTTTTTTTGTGAAGGAGTAAATGGAAAATTTGGTGTAAAAAGTAGTCCCTCCAATTTTACATGTTGTTCCCTTTTCTTTTGAATACAAGGATTAAGGAAACCATTTTGGACCACACAAAACACATTACCCCACATTCAATTAAATTTAGATCACACAAATAAGGGAAGAGGTTAGCTCAAAATGGAAAGAGGGAAGAAGATGAAAAATTGGAGGGAGTATTAAACGTTTAAAAAAAACTAGCGGAAATAAATTCTGTATATCTATTCTAGGTACACCGTTCAAGTATAATATAGGTGTATGTCTTGTGCAACTGCGGTGGGTTACGAACTGAGCTGCTGTTGCTGAACTGACCTGCTGTTGCTTCATCATCTACTTCATCTTCTTCTGCTGGGTATTATTTACTTACTTTCTCATACAGTATCTTTGTCGTCTGTTGTGTTGTATACCATCTCTCTCTCTCTCTCTCTCTCTCTCTCTCTTTATCTGCTTGGTACACCAATGATTATTAGTCAGTCATTATCCTAAAGTTTGCTCCTTTTTATTTACATAGGGAGTACTCCATTATTCTTACGTATACCATGTGACTAATTAATTCCACCTCTTTTCTATCCTTAACCTCTATTCATTTTCTTTGTTGTTTAATTAGATATGCTTCATTCTATTGGCTTTCCTTCAACTCTTTATTACCATTACTTTCATTCCCCTTTTCCTAAATTCTCGATTACTACTCGTAATTATAATTACAAATATAATTATATCCTCAAATATGTATACCCTATTATACCAATTCAATCTAGACTGCTCAGCCCACTTAGTTCGGTTCAGTTGGACCGTGTTTTAACAAGCGGTGATGAGGATGAGGATGAGGATGAGATGAGTGAGGGTTTCTTTGAGGCCATTGAAGAATTGGAGCGTATGACCCGAGACCCCTCTGATGTTCTTCAACAAATGAATGACCGTCTCTCACCCCGTCAGCTTCAGCTTCTCCTCCTCTACTTCTCTCAGGATGGTAGGGACTCCTGGTGTGCCTTGGAGGTCTTTGACTGGCTCAGAAAGGAGAATCGTCTCGATCAGGAGACCATGGACCTCATGCTTTCCATCATGTGTGCTTGGGTTAACAAGTTGATTCTAGCTGATAAGGATGTCTCTGAGATTGTTCATCTTTTCCTTGATATGGATTGTGTTGGACTCAACCCCGCTTTCAGCATCCTCGAAAAGGCCATTTCCTTGTTTTGTGATTTAGGCAAGTATCCTCAAGCTGTTTCTTTTGTCGAGGATCTTCTCACCCGCAAAATCATGCCTTCTCAAGATCACACCCACAGGGGAGGCCCAGCTGGCTACCTTGCTTGGAAGATGATGGTAAGCTAAAGCTTATGCTTATCTTACATTATACCTAGTATTCCTCTTGGCCTCTGCCACACGGCTTCATTAATACTATTTAATTTTTATTTTATTTGCTAGGAGAAAGGAAACTATAGAGATGCAGTCAAACTGGTGATTCACCTTAGGGAATCTGGCTTGAATCCTCAACTTTACAGCTACCTCATAGCAATGACAGCTGTGGTGAAAGAGTTGAATCAAGTCACTAAAGGTTTACGTAAGCTGAAGGGTTTTGCTAAAGCTGGTTTCGTAGCTGAGCTGGATAAAGATAGTATTAGGGTTGTTGAGAAGTTTCAGTCTGATCTTCTTGATGAAGGGATTTTGCTGTCAACCTGGGCGGTGCAAGAAGGAAATGCGTCAGTGCTAGGGTTGGTACACGAGAAGCTGCTTGCAATGTATATATGTGCAGGGCGTGGAGTCGAGGCTGAAAGGCAACTGTGGGGGATGAAGCTTATAGGAAAGGAGGTAGAAAGGTACTTTTACGACATTGTCTTGGCTATATGTGCCTCACAAAGAGAACGTGGGGCTGTTTCAAGGCTGCTGACTGCATTGGAAGTTACAAGTTGCTCCAGCAAAAAAAAGACGTTGACTTGGTTATTGCGAGGGCATATCAAAGGTGGGAATTTTGGGGATGCTACAGAAACGGTAACCGAAATGCTAGACTTAGGCCTGCGACCAGAAAAGGTGGATAGGATTGCGGTCGTGGAGGGGCTGAGAAAAAGGATACAACAGCCCGGATATGTTGAAACCTATCTGAAGCTCTGCAAGCATCTCTCAGATGCAGAATTGATTGGGCCATGTCTCGTATATATGTATATAAAGCAGTATAGACTTTGGATTGTGAAGATGATATAGCTGCCCTAGGCAGGAAGGATCATGCAAGAGTCAGTCTTGTATGTGTATAATTATACTTGTATAGCTGTAAATGGTTGTTCTAGAACCATGACGATACCAAGATGTTGATGCCAAGACATCTTAGCTTTGCTTTCCCTGTTACGTTCATTTTGCTCAATGTATATTTCACTTGGTTACTCAGATAACTGGATTTTGGTTGATAGTGTATCTGGCTGTTTACCTTAAATTCCTGCTGTTGTTTTTTATACTGAGTTTTGATGATAGCAACTGAGATCTGTATTGGATGAGTTTGGTAGACGAAGTTGCATCCACCAACCAATAGTCTTCGATGTGAAAAGACATTGGTAATTCTCAATTATTGCAGCAGCCATGACACGGCCATTTGTTGCCTCAAAGTCAAAGTACGAGTATTATTTAACAACGCCCTACATTGTCCCTTCCTATTTTTAAATTGTCCATCAGTTCTTGCATGAATATAGACTAATAGAGTAATCTAGATATGCAGCTCCGAGTCTCAAATTGCTGCCAAAAACAGGAAGGATTACTCCTGAAAATTGTGTGGTTTACTCTTATAGCAAAGCTTACAGTTGTATAATGCTCATTAGTTGTATTATGATTGACAGGTACAATTCCGCGGACTGAGCAGCTAAGAACTGCAACTTAACTGTAAAGAGCACAATGAACAAAGCTAACACTGAAGCCGACTGAGCAGCTAAGAACTGCAACTTAACTGTAAAGAGCACAATGAACAAAGCTAACACTGAAGCCAATTTTTCACATTTCGCAATCCTCAACCAAATATATACACACTATCACTCATTACTTACACAAAAAGCTCCCTACTCAAAACCTCGTAGGGAATGTCTGGCTCTTAGGGATATTTAAAAATACTCGTTACAATGTCCCCAAGTATACTATTAACATGACCATGCTTTTAGAAGCATGCAAATGCACCTTATACACGAACAAATTTGTAATCTTTAAAGTGCTTATGTGGACAAAATCTCGAGCTCAGCCCACCATAGAGGAGATAACTTGGGAGTAGCTGCGTCTGGACTCATCCCTGTCACCTCCCTTAGACGAGCAGTAACTTGTCTCATGGTTGGTCTTTCTGTTGCATCAGGATTAACACAATCTCTGATGATGAGACAGAGTATCTGTACTTGCGCCTCTTGAAACCAGCTCAGTGTTGGATCGATACTTTGTCGAGGTATATCACCTTTCTCCAACATCTCCAACACCCAATCTGCGACACAGCAATCATCCTCCACGTAAGGAATCCTACCAGTTATTATTTCAAACAAGATTACCCCCAAGTGGAACACATTGCTTTCTATGTCTGTTGCTGAAGCCTCCAGAAGTTGCATTGAAGGCGATCTCATCTTACTTTTGCTTCCCACGCTCCAGAAGCTGAAGTCTGATATTTTAGCTGCGTAATCTTCCGACAGATATATGGAAGAAGACTGCATATCCCTGTGAGATATTGGCGGATCGAGCTGGTGCATATGCTCCAGGCAGTATGCCATACCCATTACTATGCGTACCCGCATCGCCCAATCCAAGCGTTCAGCTTCTTTTACTGCCAAAGTATCATTATTTTCAGAGAAAGAAGCTAGAATGGAGGTAAAAGTCAAAAGGAGGGAGATGAATGAGACACTCACTGTGCAGATGCTCAAACAGAGTTCCATTAGGAGCATACTCAAAAACCATCATTCTGGTGAAAGGCTTCTCCTCTTCGCAATATCCAATTAGATTCACAAAATTTTTGTGGTTTACTTTTGACAATGTCTCCAACTGCAAACATGAGCAACCAAATACATTTAAATTCACATCAAAGAGCACAAGGAGATAAGCATCAATGTCAATGTAACAATACCTTCTTCCTAAACTGGAGCTCCAACTTTTTAGACCACTCTTCAGAAGATTTCACTGAACTTGCAACAACAGCTATCTCAACTCCACTAGAAAGAGTGCCTTTGTAGACAGTCCCATCTTCTAAAGAGCCAATTATATTACTGAATTCTTCACAAGCTATTTCAAGTTCTGGTCTTTTTAGTTTTGGCAGACCTGGAGCAAAGAACAGATCGTTAGAAGTTTGCTAGTAGCCAGTAGGTTACTTGAAGACTGAAACTACGAGAAACAAAGGGAGTATAGATAGATCTGGTACATGAGTAACAAATCTACACACATATCATACCTGACACAAATGCTCTTTGCAGCTGCCCACTTAGCCCAGTGGCCCAAGGTTTCACTTTAACAACCTTACTACTACGGCAGATAAGAATGAGCGCTGCAACAATAATCAGAAGCGCAAAGGCTCCAGCAATAGAGGCCGCTATTATCACCTTAAGATGCTTCGAGCTGGACGCCTCCGGGGCTTTACTTGAAACAGACGATGGCAGGGGAAACCGGGGTGATGTCGGTGGATTAGCTGCACGTAAAAAAGGTGCTACAGGTGGGGCAGGAGCAGGCACCGGTGCATTTGATGGCGATGGAGCAAATGCCGGTGATGGTGATGGTGATGGGGGTTTGGAAGCGGGTTTGTGCAAATGACGTGGGTGAGCCGGTGATGTTAAGTGAACGCGTGACACGTGAGATTGCTGCTTTGTATTTTCTTTGATAGTAGTTTCAGGTGGCCTTGATATAGGTGGCACCCTCAACAAGCTTCTCCTTGCAAAACGCTTTGGTTGGGTATTATACCTGATGGAGGAGCAAACAGCAATTTAGTTGAATACATAACTTTTGTGACCCTAAGCAAAGGCCATGTAATTGATTCTTACCAAGAATGAGGTTTGTTGTTGCAGCTTATCCCATCCAAAACACCGCGCAGATGGTTTTCATCCACCTGATGTTGAGATAGCAACTGAAGCTGATTAAGCTCGGGAGACAAGGTAGTAATCAGATTATTGTTGTCGACCAAGCTGCGTCATATTATGCAAGAAAAAGGTAAACTATCAACGTGAAGAGGCAGACAGGAAAAGGAAAGAAGTTAGGAATAAAAGTTGAATGGTGTAGTTACAGAATGCATAAAGAAAAGTTGATGCCCAAGTTAGAGGGAAGTGGTCCGCTGAAATTATTGTATCCCAAGTCTAGCAGTTGTAGTTGGGGTAGGTTGGCAATTTCAGGGGGTATAACTCCGTGAAAAGTATTGTTTCGCAGGATGCTGAAGATGAGAAAAGGAAGCAGGTAGGGAAATGAGTAGATTAATTAGAAGAATGGAGCGAGTATATATATATGAGTTGGAAGGTATGAATAGGTGAATAAGTGAGCTCACATGGACTTGATGTAAGAGAGTTGTCCAAGTTCAGGAGCTAAAGCCCCAACTAGACAAAGATCCTTGAGATCCCTGAAAGGTGAATGAGCATTATTAATAGTCAGTCATTAATGATGAAAATGCGAGTAATAGGTAGATATATACAAGAGAAGAAAGCAGAAATAGGAATAGAAGGTGAAGTGAAAAGACTAAAAGAGATGGAGGGCATACAAGACAACAACATTGGCATGATGAGAGCAGTGGACATGGGACCAAGAACATGGATTAGCAAAGCCATGTTTGAAACGCCAGTTGGAGAGGGCGTTAAAGGGATCGCTCACCACTCTCTCTTTAAACTTGAGCAACGCTCTTCCTGTTAGTTGTTGCAGTTGCACTACAATTAATACTTTCTGGTAATCAATCAAGGCAATAAGCAAGCAAGCATGCATATATATACCTTGGGTGTCACTGTCTAGGGAAGATGAAGAGGACTCGATAATAAAGAGCAGCAGCAGCAACAACTTCATTGTAGTCTTGTTTTCAAGCTTGTTCTGTAATGATCCACCTATCATCTCCCCACACAAACACTCCTCCAAACGTACGTACGTAGTAGTAATAGTAGTATTAAAGGTCTGCTTATAAAATTATGAAAATGAATGAGACGGAAAAACAAGGATGAAGATTACGCGTAGTTAAGATAATTAGATGAGATGAGATGAGAGTATGAGACTAGTATAAATGTGTAATACTGCATTGATGTGGATTTCCGTTGATTCTTATTTGACCTGACTTATTCTTCTTTATTTTTCATTCATTCATTCATTTTATTTTATTTTATTTGTATGTCCTCTTTAAATCCCACCCATTTCTTAAATGTGGAATTGAACCATTCAATGCTTCTGCTGCATTATTATTACTGCTTTCAAACAAACAATCACCGTTTTTGGACTTACTCTACTAGTAACTTGTTACTTTCTCACTCTTTCCACGAAATTCCTTTATGCGCGTCCTTCTCCATTCTACTTACTAGGGATGTCAATGGAGAAGGGTGGATGCGGAGAAAGGGTATCCCGTATCCGCGAACAATAATGTCTACCCACACCCACTCCACGACCCGTGTGGGTGACACTCTTTAAAAGCGCACCCGCCCTACGGTGACTCGCAGGGATCCGCTTAGCCGCCAAATTACCTTTCCCCTCCTAAGACAATTTTTAAAAAAAAAACTTGTATTTAAAACATACTTAGTTTCGTTAAATTTTTACAAATAAGTCTCCGCAAAGTGGTTTGAAATAAATAACATTCAATTATTTACTTAGTACATAAGTTTTTTAAACAACTAGTTGGTGAAAGTGAACAAGATTATCTACAACACAAACATAATCTACCGATTTTGCTAAATCTAAGTGCGAAATCTAGCATTCTAGCTAAATAGATAAATCTCTATTAGTCAACATTCATAATTGTCCTTGTAAGTTGCATCATTGTAAAATGTATCCTATTTAATTAAGCATAGTTCTTTGTAGTAGTATTGTGAATTGTAGTATTGTAAGTTGTAGCATTGTAATTAGTCTAGCATTGTAATTATCTCCTAGTCTAGATTCTTTGTAGTACCTTGTATATTTAAAGAGATGGAATACAACCTCCCAAGGCAAGGGATTGTAGTCTTTCATGGTATCAGAAGGAACTCGATCCACTTGTTTTTACCCAAGGTAAAAACCGTGCCCCTCGTGTCTTGGCCTAGCCTCACGCTACGATGGTCAATAACGAAAACGCCACTCACAAACCATCCCTTCACCCCGTTTACACCGTCACAAATATTCAACACAAAGTTCGAGTATTAGACGGTACTAAAGTCTCCTACGCCTCATGGGTCAACCTCTTTACGCTTCATGCTCGGGGTTATAAGGTGATGCATCACATTGATGGCACACCCGGCCCCGCTCAAGACGACCCGACTTATGATGCGTGGAACGAAATTGATGCCCATGTCCTTCAATGGATTTATGGTACAATGTCCGATGAGTTGTTGCCTCGTGTTCTTGAGCCCGATTCCACCGCCCAAGAGGCTTGGAACCGTGTCAAAAATATTTTTCTAAACAACAAAGGGGCTCGTGCCGCAAGCCTTGAGAACGAATTCAACAATCTCAAACTCGGAAAATTTTCTTCATTTGATGCCTATTGCCAACGTCTCCGTGAATTGTCCGGGCAATTAAAAGACGTTGACGCTCCCATCACCGACCAACGATTGGTGCTTCAAATGGTGCGCGGACTGCCCACTGAATATGATACCGTCGCTGCCTATATCAATCAAACTCTACCAAATTTCGAAACCGCGCGAAGCATGATCGAATTGGAAAATCACCGTCAAGCTAGCCGTGAAGACGCCACGGCCTTTGTCGCCCCATCAACCCCTGCCATTGACCTGCGTAGTGGGGACCCTGCACCACCCTCCTACCGCCCCAGCAAGCGCCACCATGGTGGCAAGCGCGGCCAATTCAAAGGTGGCAGCCAGGGAACCTCGTCGCGTTACCCGAAGCAGCAACAACCAGCCCCAACGCCTTCTCAGTGGGGCCCTATGCCTTCCTGGCCGGCCGGCTGGACTCCTCCACCGTGCCCTTACCCCACCTACCCAGGGTGGACCACCCCGTGGCCTGCGTGGCCACACCCTAGCCAATTTTCTGCCCCCAGATCTGGTTCTGTGCACTCCTCGAGGCAAGCATCCCCTGCTTTCGGGCAGGCTCATCTCACCACCGAAGGTGGTCCACCACCTCAGCCCACCGACCTGGCACAGGCCTTTGCCGCCCTACAGGTTCAGCCACCGTCTCCAAGCCCCTTCTACATGGACACCGGTGCCTCCTCTCACCTAAGTGCGATGCAGGTATACTCCGTTCCCCTCTCCATTCTAGTACGATTCGGAATATTTTTGTTGGTAATGGTGCTAGCATTCCGGTCCGGGGGTCTGGACATACTACCCTTGCAAATTCAAATAAAACCCTTCATTTACGTAATGTCTTCTACACGCCTCAAATTATTAAAAATCTAATTTCCGTTCGTCAATTTACTAAAGATAATAAAGTATCTGTTGAATTTGATCTGTGTGGTTTTTCTGTGAAGGATTTAGCGACTGGGACACTGATTCTGAGGAGCAACAGTGACGGTGACTTGTACCCCGTGTCAGCCGAGCCAACCTCAACACCTTCCAATCTTCACCTTCTAGTTTCGTCTAGTGCTGTCTGGCATTCCCGTCTTGGTCATCCGGGTGCCAATATTTTAAATTTTCTTAAGTCTGAGTCTAGTATTTTGTGTCATAATAAATCCAAATCGTCTTTGTGTCATTCTTGTCAAATTAGTAAGCATAAACGTTTGCCTTTTCATGACTCTACTTCTTCTACTCTCGCTCCATTTGATATTATTCACAGTGATTTATGGACCTCACCCGTCACAAGCAATGCGGGTTACAAATATTATTTAATTCTTATCGACAATTTTACCCAATTTGTGTGGGTCTACCCTCTAAAATTTAAATCCGACACCTTCTCTAAAATACTCAATTTCCGTAAATATGTCACTACTCAATTTCAATCATCCATTAAAGCTTTCCAATGTGATTTAGGCCGTGAATTTGACAACAAAGAATTTCGAACTTTTGCCGACACTAATGGTCTTGTTTTTCGATTCTCGTGCCCCCAAACTTCTTCTCAAAATGGAAAGGCTGAAAGAATGATTCGTCGGATAAATGAAATAATACTTGCCTTACTCCACCACTCCTCCACACCATCCAAATTTTGGGTTGATGCACTACACACGGCCGTCCACTTACATAACATTTTACCATCAAAACTTCTTCATCTCCGCTCACCAACTTCCGCTCTCTTTCACAAAAATCCGTCTTACAATCACCTCCGTGTCTTTGGGTGTGTCTGTTATCCCAACCTCTCCTCAAAACGTCCTCACAAACTCGCCCCTCGCTCCACTAAATGTGCCTTCCTTGGATATCCTCCCGAGTTTCGAGGTTACAAGTGTTATGACCTCACCAGTGGAAAGCTCATCATTTCCCGTCACGTTACTTTCGACGAATCAGTGTTTCCGTTTGCCAAGGCTTCACCCCACACCGACTCTTACACCTTTCTCGACCCATCCAGCACTCACCTTAATCCCGCTCTTCTAGACAACATCACTACAAATGAAACAAACCCAATACCAACACCACCCCATTCCCCACGTATACCTACCCCACCGTCCACTCCACCTACCCCACCTTCCCCTCCCGGCCCCACACCTTCCCCCGAACAATACCCATCTCCCACCCCACCTACCTCTCCTACTCCTCAACCTCCACAAAACCGTGACCACACAATGCAAACCCGTGCCATGAACGGAATCTTCAAACCACGACAAATAGAATCCCTCATTTCCTCAACCAAGCAGACCATTTCCCCTCTTCCCAAAACACCCAAACTCGCCCTCCAGGACCCTAACTGGAATGCTGCCATGACTGACGAGTATCGTGCTTTAATTGAGAATAAAACATGGGAATTGGTACCTCGTCCTCACAATGCACCCGTCATACGTTGTCTTTGGTTATTTCGTCATAAATTTCATTCTAACGGGTCTTTGCAGCGCTACAAAGCACGTCTTGTAGTAAATGGAAAATGTCAACAGGTTGGAATTGACTGCGATGAAACTTTCAGCCCGGTGGTCAAACCCACTACCATTCGCACTGTTCTCAGTCTTGCTACTTCTCGGTCGTGGCCAATTCACCAATTGGATGTCAAAAATGCTTTCCTCCATGGCGACCTTCTTGAGACAGTCTACATGCATCAACCACCCGGTTTTGTCAACCCCTCGGCACCTCAACATGTGTGCCGCTTGCGTAAGTCGTTATATGGGCTCAAACAAGCCCCTCGTGCTTGGTATCAACGGTTTGCAACATTTATTCAGTCAAGGGGTTTCCGAAGCAGTACCTGTGACCAATCACTATTCATCTATCGCGACGGTACTCACATGGCTTATTTGCTACTCTATGTCGACGATATCATCATTACTGCTTCCAGCACTGCTCTTCTCCGTCAGATTATCCGTGCCCTCTCAAGCGAATTTGCTATGTCAGACCTTGGCAAGCTTCATCATTTTCTCGGGATACAGGTAAACCGCACAACTGCGGGTCTCTCTCTCTCTCACAAACTCAATATGCTCGTGACATTCTTACTCGTGCTTCTATGAGTTCCTGTAATCCCGTGTGCACCCCAGTTGAACCGGGTGCCAAGTTATCTTCCACAGCCGGTCCCCTTTTTAAGGATCCCTCTCTCTACCGTAGCCTCGCTGGTGCCTTACAATATCTCACCATTACCAGACCCGACATCACTTATGCTGTTCAGCAGGTATGCTTGTTTATGCACGCCCCTCGTGAGCCTCACTTTCACTTTCTAAAACGGATTCTCCGATACATTAAAGGCACTCTTGATCACGGGCTCACCATTTCCAAATCCGTCTCTCATGAGATTACGGCATACTCTGATGCTGACTGGGTGGGTTGTCCTGACTCCCGCCGATCGACTTCCGGCTATTGTGTTTTTCTTGGTAACAATTTAGTGTCTTGGTCCTCAAAACGCCAACCCACTATATCTAAATCAAGCGCGGAAGCCGAATACCGGGGCGTCGCCAATGCTGTCGCCGAGACAAGTTGGCTCCGCAATTTACTTCTTGAACTTCACGTTCCCATCTCGCGTGCAAGTCTCATTTACTGTGATAACATTTCTGCGGTCTACCTTTCCGGCAATCCTGTTCAACACCAGCGGACTAAACACATCGAGATCGACATCCATTTTGTCCGTGAAAAAGTCCGCCTCGGTCTGGTCAAAGTTCTTCATGTTCCCGCAGACTACCAATATGCGGACATTTTTACAAAAGGCCTTCCCAAGAACCTCTTCACTCGTTTTCGGTCCAGTCTCTGCATTCGCTCCACTACCGCTTCGACTAAGGGGGTGTATTAGTCAACATTCATAATTGTCCTTGTAAGTTGCATCATTGTAAAATGTATCCTATTTAATTAAGCATAGTTCTTTGTAGTAGTATTGTGAATTGTAGTATTGTAAGTTGTAGCATTGTAATGAGTCTAGCATTGTAATTATCTCCTAGTCTAGATTCTTTGTAGTACCTTGTATATTTAAAGAGATGGAATACAACCTCCCAAGGCAAGGGATTGTAGTCTTTCAGTCTCTTTTATTAGTTTATAAAAACTATTAGTTTTTTTTTATTTTTACTTAACTAGACCTATATTATAGGCGAGCGGTAGATGAGTACGGCGGGGACATGCGAGGCGGGGAGGGGTGGGGTGGGCTGGGTATGAAGTGGGTCTCATGTGATACTCGCACCCACCCCAGGACCCGCGACGTATGACACTTTTGATACCCGTTCCCGCCCCACTACCCATCAAATAATTATTATGCAAATAGTACCCCCTTACATCTCTAATTCTTGTCACAAATTGGCGTTATAGGTTGACAAGTTGTGCTAGTTGCTTGTGAATTGTGATGATGGATGTGTTTTGGTAAAATTTTACACAAATCCTCATTTAAGATGGTTACCATACGCCGTAAATTTAAGACGGGTAAATACATATCAAAGTACTCTACTTGCTGCCTAGGAAATATCAATTGTCATTATTACCACACTCGTCTTAAACTTAAGATATAAGCAAGATTTACTGAAAATTTTCAGAGTTTATTTTCGCAGTACAATTTTCTCAATATAGTACTTTTTGCACTAAAATTTCCATTTATCTACCCTTGACTAAAAAACATCAAACCTAATTATTTCTGCCTTCTCTTACCTTCTCTCTATTGTTGAAACCTTAACTTCTTCATACTCCTTCAGATTATTAAATTATTCTAATGAAAAGCGGTTATTTTAATTCGATAATCTCATATTAATAATTTAATCAACTTTTTCTTTCATTTTTATGCGTTTTTAATTAGGGGGGTTTGTGGCCAGCCGTGGGACATGTGGTTTAACGGCGGTCCGCCGACGACTTGGGAGCCGCCACTAGAGCAGTGGCCAACGGTAACACAGCCACAAGGTGACGACACAGGTGGTGTTGATTTGGTTGGTCGACGAGATTGGTCGGCAAGGGTTCAGTTAACCGGGGAGGCATTAGACGTATGGTTGCGTTCGTTTTAGCGGTGGTCCATAATATATCCAACTGTCGAGGAAGATGATGAGTATAGTACACTAGTTTTAAACCCGTGCACAAAATGCACGGGTTATAATACCTGACTTTATAATTGGATACATAAGCATATGTATGAGTGTGATTAAATATTCAATGTCGTGATTAAATTATAATTTTTATATCATAGAGATGACGGTTCATTGAAGCTTTTATTGATTATTTGTTATTATTCAATTAGTAATTTTTGGATGTTCATATTGTATATTAGTGATAATGCACAGGAAAGTGTATAATAATGTATAGTTTGCAAATGTATAATATATGATCATTTCATTTAAGGAGTTGCACGTTGGGAAAAAAAAGCATCAGTAATTAAATCAGATTAAGAACATGGGGGGCCTACATCACAAGGAAAAAAAAAGTTTGCTTTTTACTCTCTTTGAATAAGGAGCCAATGAAATCTCCTTAAATGTTTCTCCTTTTATATAAAGAAGATTATGGAGTAGGAGTATGCAATGTACTTCCTCCCTTCAACTCCACTCTACCACTTTCATTTTTGTACACTATTCACAAGTAAACATATAATTGCAATTTTCTCTCAATATATAAGTAAAAAATATATTCATGTATGATCTTGTTTGATTCGTCTTTACGAGTACATTATTAATATCTAACTTTTATAATTTTTGCAAACACGTAGCTAACGATATTTACCGCGTAAAACACGTCTCGGCAAATGTGAAAAACTATTTTGGTAGAGTGGAGTTGAAGGGAGGAAGTATGTTTTAATACAGTACTATCATAATTACATATGAATATGTGATAATACGAATGTGTGAATTATTGAGGATCATTAGAGATAATTTTAGAGAGAGAAAATAAAAGGGGTGGGGAGAATATGAGGGGGATAATTGTCAATAGCGTGCTGAGATGAGTAAAATGTGTATTGCGAAAATCAGCACCTAAGCTAGATATATACGAAGTACAATTATAGACTTCCTTTTAAGTTTGGCCAGTTTAACTAGAGGTGATTATTTAAGGGTTGTGCTCTTTCATGAACAACAATTACTCAATCATGAACACATTTTCCACAATTGCCCTCTCATATTTTCCCTACTCTCCCACAATTAAAAAAAAAAAGAATACAGTAAACACAAATCCCAAATCTCAAACCCCACCACCTACTGCCGCCACCCACTCGTCCACCGCCCCTTCCCTCACTGGAAAACCACGACCACCGCACCCCTCCACCCGCCTCTACGTCGCCGGAGCCTCAACCACCGGTCTTAGTGTCCCAAATCTCATTTTTCGACGACGATCACTCCTTCTGCCACCTGCGACTCTCTCCTGACGCCCCTCTTTTGTCGCCCACGCCTGTGCCACACCAGCCACATACGACAGGCGCATTCCATCCTCCGCGCCACCAATTCTTATATCCTACACCCATGTGTAGGATACTCCATACTCCCTCCAACCCCCCACTCCTTTCAACTCCCCATTTATTCTCTAACTTCCTATTTTTTATTTAAAAAAAAAATTAAAATTAACTCTCACTTTGAAAAAGCAGTTATCACTATTATATTATCATTAAATGTCATGTATTGTTATATTCACGATATGATATGATCATATTCACTTTTAAGTTTAGTGACACTACAACAAAAAATGCATTTTGCGACGGATTTGTTGCGACGGAATTCAAATCCGTCACAAAATTGACTTTGCGACGGAATTTTTGGTGTTTTGCGACGGATTTTTTGCGACGGATTGCATTCCGTCGCAAAACATCATTTTGCGACGGAATTTGCGACGGAAATTCCGTCGCAAATAATTTTTTTAGCGCGGAATTTTTGGCTCGCGCGAGAAAATATATTTGCGACGGATTAATGTATTTGCGACGGAATTTCCGTCGCAAATCCATCCTACATCGGAA
Organism: Heliosperma pusillum; assembly: GCA_022085475.1. Lineage (NCBI taxonomy): Eukaryota > Viridiplantae > Streptophyta > Magnoliopsida > Caryophyllales > Caryophyllaceae > Heliosperma > Heliosperma pusillum. The sequence goes on from JAIUZE010075408.1 coordinate 430,076, forward strand.
AAAAAACAGCACATTTCTTATGTTTATATAGAATCCCTCACTTCTTACATTGAATATGTGACTTATGAATTGAAGTGGAAAAACATGCGGTAAAAAAAATCGCGCGAGATGAATTCACGCGCGAAATGATAAAAAAAAAAAAAAATTATTGAATAGTGTTTGCGACGGAATTTTGCGACGGAATTTCCGTCGCAAAAATTTGCGACGGAATTTCCGTCGCAGTATCTACCTTTTGCGACGAAAATTTGCGACGCAGTGCTTGTGACGGAAATTCCGTCGCAAATGCCTATTTGCGACGGAATTAAGCGTATTTGCGACGGAATCGTCCGTCGCTATTCAGATTTTTTTTGGTAGTGTGAATATAACAATGTTTTTTAATGAATATGTGATATATAGTGTCATATTCACAATATGAAACTACTATATTCAATTTTAGTATAGTGAATACGATAGTGTAGCCTGATGAATATGTATTATGTAGTGTGATATTCACCGCATATTTCTATTATATTCACTTTTCGTTTACTGAATACGACGCTATTATCTAGTGTAATATTTAATTTCATCATGAACGTTTTATTCCATATCGAAACTACATAATGCAAAATATTTCATAGAAATAAAAAAAATTATATTATGTGATATGATATGAATATCTCATTATTATGAATATGTCATTACGTGAAATGAATATGTGAATAAAACTAAGATAAATACCGAAATATATCAAATATGGTCTCTAATCGTAGAGAATTAAATATTATGAATAATGTTATATTTTTTATAATTTATTAATTTATAAAATTTAAAATTTAAAATTTATCTATTTAAAGAAAATTAGTTAGGAGGGAGTACCATGCACCATACTCCTGGGTGCATTGTATAATTTACCCCCGTGCCACCACGACCCTTTGCCTACCACCACCTTTTCTCACAAACCCTAATAAAAAATAAATTAGAATCCTAATTGGAACAACATAGCATGTAAAATTGTAAATCAATTTATTCTTCCACATGATGATTGATATCAATTGATACCAATAATTGTAAATTGTGGGAGGAGTTTGATTATGCTTTAGAGAGTAGAGTTGGGAAATTTTGGTTATTCTCTTTGTTAAGGGAAGGGTAGTGTATGGAAATATTATGAAAAAATGTCCATGATTGAGTAAATTGTGTTTATGAAAGAGTAACTACGTTATTTAACGTACTTGGTGGGCCTGTTCATGGGCCTCTATACCATGTCCATAAGACCATAACCGCCCATGAAAATTAGCAGGCCAAGCTTGGCACGTTCGCTATTTAATTTTTTAGAATTTGTCTTGTCCAAGCCTGCTAAAATAGCAGACTAGATGGACAAGGCCCAGCGAATCGACCCTAACTTGATCAGCTCGAAGTTTAACTTGGATAAAGGTTAAATGGTTAATCGTGGTCACGGTTTGGTCACTTAGACTTGACAAGAGGTATTAAGCTGGCTTGGTAGCTAGTGGTTAACGAAGAAGTATACAGTGACAACATGTTACATATATGAATTCCCCTCCCTTATCCATATATTGTACTGGTTTTACATCGTATTTAACACAAAAAAACGTTTGTCTTGGATTATCGCCCATTTTGCTCGACTTTATTTTGGGCCAAGTTATTTGGATTTTGTTTCATTTTGAACGTGTTGTTGTCGTGTTATTTTGGCTTTCGTTCACTATGGATTGGGTAACGCATAGAGTCGGGTCATTTTCAAGTTTGAAAGATTTTGATCAGGTTTAGTTTTTGTTGATGCAATATTGGATGTGAATGACAAGGCTAAAATTGACATGGAAGATCTAAATATCGAGACAAGGCCAATTTGTGTCATTGGAGTTAAAAGGAAGACTCTTAACCTGTCATTACAGAGAAGGAACGATAACAAGTTGGAAGTTTTCTCAATTGAAGGGATCTACAAAGAGAAGGATGAAAGCAAGTTAAGATGGTACAAGAGGACATGGAAATCAAGCTTATGACCAATAGTTTTCAGAAGTTTTGCATCTGGACTTGTAAGGTTGGTATTTGATCCTGGAGGGTTAAGACTACATGAATTGAGGACAAATCCTTTCGAAGGGGGAGGGGATGATCCAAAAATGATGAGATGGTCCTTGTTGACCGAAGCAACAGTCGTAGGGACTGTTACAAAGTTCAACCAGGCTCGCGGATTTTTAATTCAACTCGAAGTAGGAATCAAATAAGATAATATTATTATTATTAGGCTGAATAAAGTGTTTCCTAAAACCGGTATTATTAGTTTTCCTAATTGTAATAGTAATATTTTATTTCCTTGTTTATTTAGGAGTCTAGTTTATTTCCTAATTCTGGTTAGATTAAAATAAGGTAAGTCTGCCAATTACAATCGAGTTAGGCGTGTGAAATAAGGCAGCTAGGTAGGTTAATAGCTAGTATAAATAGAAGTCATATGTATTGCTTATTTCGGAAGACATTGAATGAATAAGAATTAAAGCTGAAGCTTTTGGTGTTTGCAAGTTTTGTAAACATAGGATCGACGCGTTTCGTTCCGACATTGTTCTTGTTTGTCGCGTTTCAAACAGTAACACGATTGATAGCAATAGGTCTTGCGATTCAATCACCATTGTTCGAACTATAGGTCTAGTTCGCGCAAATATCCTATTGTTTTGAGATCTTTACGGATTTCAAAGCAAATATCTCTTATTTTATTATTGTTACTTATTCTTATAAACCGCTTCCGCAAATTTTCGTATCATTTGTATCGGGTATCTTCAACTTAGATTAACACTGGGTCAACTTAGAGTTTTAGTTATATTCGGGTTATGTAATTTTGGGTCATAATTGAGTCCTAGCTCAATCATATTGATTTGTGTCAACTTTTGTCGGGTCTATGATACTTACTCATTTATAGAGTTTTAGTGATTTGTTTATTTCGTGATTATTCATATATCTTACTTTGTATTTCCTCCCTTCAAGTCTTCAACTCCACTCTATCATATTTCTTTTTTCATCTATTCAATTCAATTCTACCACTTTCCTAAAAAAGATTGTAAAATGATCACTTTATCCTAATCAAAACATCTTATTTACATCTAATGCCACTCAAACCCACTCATATCACCACAAATACCAATTTATTAAAGCATCTTACACATTCACATTTGTAATTATATTAGTTGTTTAATGGATCCCTTAATATTTGTGCAAAAAGCAATATGGTAGAGTGAAATTGAATGGAGGAAGTAATTGATAAGAAATGAGTAAATGAATTTGTTAATATTCCTTCTATTCCAATTTTATTCATTTTTAAAAGACTATCTACATTTTAATACTTTTCTCTGTTATTTTAAATACACAAATTCTCATTTCTAACGGGTATATCTGATAAGGTTAAAGTCGCGTCACCTTAATCAAAGTAAAACCTAATTCACTACTAACTAATAGTCAGCGGTAAGCAAGGTATCGAATCCACAGGGAGGCGGTAGTAATCTAATATGTTAAACTAGGTTTGTCTCTTAAAGTAACAATTTCGGGGTTTTGAGATTTGTGTTCTAAACTAATGGCAAACAATAACAATAAATAGTAAACAATAACAATAACAATAACAATAACAATAACAATAACAATAACACACAATAACAATAACAATAACTAATAGCAAATAATAACAACAACTAAAAGCAAGCAATAACAATAAAAGGTCTAAAACAATGAGATTAAAAGTCTAGGGTCTCAGGTTCATTAGGATTATTGTTCAGGGATAAGGGGGTAATCAACTATCATGCAATAAAGTTATCTAAGGTCACAAGATCGGTCGATTCAATTATGCCCTTTAGATCTACGATTAACATGCGGTCGCTATCATTAAACGAGTTCTATTCAATTATCGTAGTCTATCTTAGTCTTAACCCGGTCGGTGTCAATCCTAATTCGCGAGACTAGTTAATTAATCCTGGCCAGTAATCAAACAACTAGAATTAAAACGATAATCAAACGATAACCATGCAATTGCAATTCAATCAATTAATCTACCCCTTCTAACAATCCTAGATCCCCTTTCAACCCTAGATTGGAATTTAGCTACTCATAACGATATAAACAACAACAATAATAATTAAAGTAAACATGATTAACAACAATGAAAGGATGAACAAAGAATAATTAAAGAACTAGAAAGCAATTAAATTGAATAATGAAGAAAGATTGAAGAATACCGATTACAAGATGAACTAAAGACAATCGTCTTTGATGAATAAAATCCAGAAGCAAAGTAAACTAATTTAGGGTTTCTGATTTAAAGCATAAAAGCATCAAAAAGCATCAAAAAGCATGAAAGACGAGCTTTCCTTTTATAATAAAAAAATCTAATTAATTAGGTTAAAGTTTAGGAAAATATGAAAAAGTCGTCGAAAAACTAGGTTGCTCGATCGAGCAAGGGTATGTTGCTAGATCGAGCAACCTTCAGCCCGACTCGATCGAGCAAGGCACTATGCTCGATCGAGCATCCATTCTTTTCGCTCGTTTCTTCGATTTTCTTCATTTCTTCTCTTTCGTTCTCGATTCCCGTGCCTAACCTTCTACGATCCGACTCCGCCATGCTCCATATCTACTCAAAAAGCTCCAAATGCATCCAATCTGCATTAAAACATAATAGAACGGCAGAATCGATATTCTAGCTAAAATAGCATAGAAATAAGAAAGGAAAGACGGTAAATCGAGCTATATGTGTTTAAGGGAAGCATAAAACATGTATATAAATAAGGATCATCAATATCCGTCACAAGCTTGTGACATGTCGAATTCCCTCTAACAAGAAGGCAAGTGGAAATTCATTGAATCCCCACTCGCCATCTCACTTGCCTCCTTGTGAGAGGGGATAAGTTTGTGACGGATATGCCCGTCACAAGTGAGGCCAACTTAAATAAAGAGCATGTTTGACCTAAATTCTTAAAAATGAGTTGTGTTGTTTGGCCAAAAAGTGTTTTTGAGTCCAAAAACAACTTGAAAAGTTAGGCCACACACAAATATTGGTGGGTAAAAGTAGGAGACTAGGAGTAGGGGGAGTTAGGCCCTGTTCTTTTCGGTTGAAACGAGTTTAACTAAATTAAATAAAGGTGAGCTGAAGTGAACTAAATTGAATAGAGCGTGAACGGAGTAGAATTTAGACTTAATTTTATGAAGAGATTATTTAAAAAAATTTAGTCAAGCAAAATTGAACGGAGCTAGATTGAGGCGAACTGAAATTAAGTCGGAAAGATAAGTGTCTAAGTGAGTTACAGAAACTGTTTGAAATAGAACAAGAGCAGTCCAAGTGCCCATTTTGGTCTCCCCCATACACTGATACACGGGAAGGAATAAATAAAAAAGAAATAGAGAAAGAGGAGAAGCAACCAAAGCAAAAGAATCAAGGAAGAGATTGTTGAATTTTGATAATAAACTAGAAAGGAGGAGGAAAGCAGAAGATGGGATGTTTGTTTGGGTGTTGTCCAAATTCTGACAACAAGAAGAAGAGATTATCTGACAATCTGAAGCCAACTTTCACTAATCATCATCATCACCATCATCATCACAACACCAGCAACACAACTCCTTCTTCCTCTCTCGGTAAACTCTTCTTCTTCTTTTATTCATTTCTTGATGATACAATTCTTCTTGCTGATTCTGTGGATTACTTACTATAAAGCTTGCACCTTTAATTACCCACTTTTTCATTTTTTTACATTCTGGAGCGAGGAGGGTAGGTACTGTGTTTGTGAGTTCGTTTTTGTTTTTTGATTTCAGGCTTGTAGAATTTGATGTTCACACTACCTTTTTTTTAGCGTATGCATGCTTCTTTGAATTGTCAAGTAGCAGTAGTTCAATTCAATTTACTTCTAGGCACAATTTTCATATTGGGTCATTCAGAGACGGCCTCTTTGCATTGCTAACACATTCTAACCACTTATGTTATTCTTTCATACGGAGTATATTACTATTTGTAATACGTTGGGTCTCATTAGGACTCCGCTTAGGACTCCGTCTTTGAGCCCAACTCTCTTTCTATTATTTTATTATTAGTTTGGGAAACACCCTATTTACGATGTACTATAAATACCGATCAGATTATTAATAGAAAGGCAGATTAAGCTTTATACCTAAATTGTGTTTCTAGCATGGTATCAGAAGAACTCCTTACCCCAATCAACGTTCCAAAATAAAAATCCTACACTACCTTCCTGCCTCGGCCACCATGGCTGGTGACGAGTCATCTCCCCCTCCAAAAATCGACTCTTCTTCTCCGTATTACATAGGTAATCATGATAAACCCGGTGACCGTATCACTGGAACTCGTCTCAATCTTCACAATTTTGATGAATGGAAAACTGATGTTCGTATTGCTCTTAAAGCCCGACGCAAATATGGGTTTGTTGATGGCACTCTTAACGAACCAAAGCTGCCATGTACTCGAGACGATTGGGAAACGCTGCACTCGATGCTTGTTTCTTGGCTCATGAACCTCATTGAGCCCGAGGTAAAACGTCTTCTTTCTAAATATGACAATGCAAAGAGACTATGGGATGACCTCCATGATCGCTTTAGCATTCTTGATGGTTCCCGCATCCAACAGATTAAGGGTGCGCTCCGCGACTGTAAACAAACGACTAATATGTCAGTTGCGGTCTACTATGGCACCTTAAATCAGTTATGGGATGAGTTGGATACGTATGAGCCAATTATTTGCTGTACTTGTTCTGATCATGTCGCCAAACAACACGGCGAAAGACGGGAAAGTGACCGTCTACACCAATTCCTTCTTGGATTACTTACAACTCCTTATGAAACGTTGCGGTCGGTAATTTTGTCTCAAACTCCTTTACCTACTGTCAGCCGTGCGTTCCAATTGGTGAGTCAGGAGGAGCGTGTAAAAGGGATAAATAAACCTGCTGACCCAATTCCTCCGCCTGAATTGTCGACCTTTGCCGTTAGACAGCCGTCATTGCGCCCTCCTCTGCTTCCTCGTCCTCCTGCTCTACTCTCGCGTTCTGAAAGACAGAAACTTGTCTGTACTCACTGCAAAAAGACGGGACATGATCGTAGTATGTGCTTTGAATTGCTAGATGAAATACCCGACTGGTGGTACGAATTCAAAGGTTTGAAAAATCCGAATCATGGTGGGTCTCGTGGTGGAAACTCAGACAGGGGCCGTGTTGGGGGTCGTCATAGTGGTCCTCTAAATACCGCCAAACCCGAAAGCAGTAATGCTGTGCATACTGATGCACGTCCGGGTGAGTCTTCACAGCCCCCCGTTGCTATATTCGGCACGCCTTCTAATACTTTTTGTGGTAAGTGGTTAATTGATACGGGTTGTTCCCATCATGTTACTGGAAATTTGGAATTTTTAACCGATATCCGTCATATTCCGAGCCGTCTAGTTGGCCTTCCAGATGGTGCCCATGTCAATGCTTCTCACGTTGGTAGCGTGAGATTGTCTTCCACTATTTCTCTCAGTCCTGTACTTTATGTCCCGCAACTGCGGTGTAATTTAATATCTGCCTCTCAATTGAGCGACGCTTTACAATGTGAGTTTATAACTAACGCTACTAATTGTATTATTCAGGACCGGCTTACGAGGATGGTGATTGGCACGGGTGATCGGCTGGATGGACTATACTACCTTCGTCAGGAACCTAGTATTATCACAAATGCTTTAGGGGTTGAATCTACGATTAATTTATGGCATAGACGGTTGGGTCATCCTTCCGAAAAAATAGTTAAATTACTTCCGTTTGTTAGTAATAAGAGTACTCTGGTAAAGCCTTGTGACATTTGCCATCGTGCCAAACAAATTAGAAATTCTTTTCCGTTGAGTGATAATAAAAGTGATGGTATTTTTCATCTTGTGCATTGCGATTTATGGGGACCTTATGAGACTCCGTCTACCAGCGGTGCTCGGTATTTTCTCACTATTGTTGATGATTTCTCCCGTGGAGTATGGATTTATTTAATGAAGTCAAAAACAGAAGTTCGTGAAAAATTTATGAGCTTCATTGCTATGATTGCTCGGCAATTTTCCGCAATAATTAAAATTGTTCGGAGTGATAATGGCACTGAGTTTCACCCCCTTCAATCGTATTTCACTTCGCAAGGCATATTATTTCAAAGTTCCTGTGTGGGCACCCCACAACAAAATGGAAGGGTGGAGCGCAAGCATCAGCACATCCTTAATGTTGCTCGAGCACTCCGATTCCAAGCTGGCCTACCCATTATTTTTTGGGGCGAGTGTGCTCTTGCCGCATCTTACCTCATGAACCGGACTCCTTCGGCTGTTTTAGGGGGAATTACTCCATATGAAGTCCTCTTTGGTAAGCCCCCGCCCTATACCCATTTGCGTATCTTTGGGTCGTTGTGTTATGCTCACAACCAACGCGCGAAGGGAGATAAGTTTGCTAGTAAAAGTCGGAAATGTGTTTTCTTGGGGTATCCCTCTGGAAAAAAAGGGTGGTATGTTTACGACCTTGAAACATGCGAGTTGTTTGTCTCACGAGACGTTATTTTCTACGAGTCTCACTTCCCGTATTTGGAAGAAGCTTGTACACCTCAAGGGGGGGTTACTAATGATGATGATTATATTGATAGTGATGACGATATACCTCCGCCGGTTGAGCAACCAGTCACTGTAGCCGAACCCACGGATCCTACTATGACCGTGGAGCCCACTGACAATGACACACCATCCGATACTGCGGATGAGCCTACTGCACAAGCATCGCCACCACCTCTTATGGGCCGTGGTCATCGCCCAAAAATACCGTCTACATCTCTCCGTGATTATGTGGTTGGAAAGACCGTTAAAGGTAGTAGTCCATCCATCGCCTCTCATATCGACATGCCATCACCTTCCTCAGGTAAGTCATATCCCCTCATTAATTATGTTAGTAGCGAAAAGTTTTCTGTCAAGTATCGTAATTTCTTGGCCGCTATCATGAACCATAAAGAACCCCGCTCTTTCAACGAGGCTGTACAGGATGAGGGCTGGCGTAAGGCCATGGATGCTGAGATGCAAGCCTTGCATGACAATGGTACATGGACATTAGAGCCCCTTCCGGAAGGTAAACGTGCTCTCGGAAGCAAATGGCTGTATAAAATTAAGTACAAATCCGACGGTACCATTAACCTAAATTGTGTTTCTAGCAATTTGGTTTCATAATTGCTTCCTGCAGATGCTTCTGCTGCCAAACAGCCATCAGATGTCAAGAACGAACACAACCCAGATGCTTTTCCACACCCACTTCCCACTGTCAGGGATGTCACCGTCGCTGGCACCACCAGTACCTCCAAGGCCCGGACCTTTTCTTACCAGGAGCTTGTGGATGCCACTGGTAACTTTCGATCAGATTGTTTCTTGGGCGAGGGTGGCTTTGGCAAAGTTTATAAAGGCCAATTGCTTGATACTGGCGAGGTCATTTTCCTGATTTTTTTTCGCTTCTCGTTTATTCTTTGGCTATCTCATAGATTGTGGGATAACTTTGGCGATGCCATAAACTTTCTATCCTGCTCTTTCAAAGGCAGATTGTTGCCATCAAGCAACTTGATCGTAATGGCGTTCAGGGCATCAGGGAATTTGTTGTTGAAGTATTGACACTTGGTCTAGCAGATCATCCTAATCTCGTCAAGTTAATTGGATACTGTGCTGAGGGTGCTCAGAGGCTGTTGGTGTATGAGTACATGCCTCTAGGATCTTTGGAGAAGCATCTTCATGGTACGTAATAGTTGTAATTGTATTCCTATGTAATATATATAGCAATTGAGCTGTCATTTTTTTTATCTAGTAACGCCATATTTTACCTTTCTTTGCTATCCTTTGAGCACAATTCCACTGAGTATTTTCCATGATATTTGAAACATATTGTTCCCAACGTGACGTTATATTTTGCAGACCTTCGCCTTAATCAGAGAGCTCTTGATTGGATCACAAGGATGAAGATAGCTGCAGGAGCAGCTAGGGGATTGGAGTATCTACATGACAAGATGAAGCCTCCAGTGATTTACCGTGATTTGAAATGCTCAAATATCTTGTTGGGCGAGGAGTATCATCCTAAACTTTCTGATTTTGGTTTGGCTAAAGTGGGTCCTGTTGGTGACAAGACTCATGTCTCCACTAGAGTAATGGGCACATATGGCTATTGTGCACCAGACTACGCAATGACTGGCCAGCTGACATTCAAATCAGACATTTACAGTTTTGGTGTTGTTTTGCTGGAGATAATTACAGGAAGAAAGGCAATTGATAACACAAAGGATTCTAGGGATCAGAACTTGGTTGCTTGGGTAAGTTGATTGGTCTCCCTCCTCTCACCCGCTTCCCCTCTTCTGTTTGTCCTTTTGCAGCTGGTGGCAAGAATTACTTGTAATATATCTTTCTTGAGAAATGCTTGAGGTGGAAACTCGACTTATCCGTTTTTGGTGAGATTTAGTTGCATTTAGTCTGGTGTATTGCAGCCTTTTCATACCTGACTAAGTCTTTAAGGGCGGGAGCTTAGAATCATTTTGCCGTTTTATGCCATGGCAAATTTCAAAATTTGGCCAAGTGGCAAAAATGGTGGGTCAAATTATGGAAGCTCCTTTTTTGTATAAGCTCTTGTATCTTCTGGGATTATGTGTCGGTGAAGGGGGTTTTAGCCTTTTTTAGCTCTCAAATCTATCATATGCTGAAATGATTTTGACTTGTCTGGTTGAAGTTCTCTTTAACCCAATTTAATAGCCAAACAAGGTGCATCCATCTCTCTCCCTCCCTTCCCATCTTAATCACTCAATACAAACAAGGGTGTTAGTATTCCTTGTTGTAATGCGGAAAGTACACAAATCTTTTGTGATCCTGGCTTCATCAAAATTGTGGTATTTGTATTCTTTGCCTGGCAACATTAAACAAATCTGCAGCTAAGGTCCTTAAACTGATCTTTGATGATGCTTGCAATCTAGCATGTATTATGTACATTCAAAGTTACTGTAAGGTTCGGATTATGAAAAATCTGTAAAATGTTATCCATTATAATTTTTAGAGACACGTCCAGCTTTTGAAAGCCTGATACTCAGAATGATATGATGAAGAGCATCCTATTACTCTCAGCTTATTGCTGGAATCCCTTGTCTAAATATAGTGCTCTATTTTGGTGTCAGGCAAGACCTCTATTAAAAGACCGGAAGAAGTTCTCAGAAATGGCAGACCCGGCACTTGAAGGTCGATATTCGCCAAGGGGATTGTACCAGGCACTGGCAATAGCTGAATTGTGCGTTCAGGAGGAGCCAAGTAAGAGACCGCTCATATGTGATATCGTGAGAGCTCTGGAGTACGTGGTATCTCAGAAGTAGGATCCTCAAAATGCATAGTACGCATCGCCCAAGAAACCCAGTTCCCTCCACAAGCACAAAGTCAGGATGAAGCAGATTACAAGACAAAACTGAGAGAATTAACCAAATTACTTGGTTCATTTTTACTATTAACTGTGCATACACAGAACACAGAACACAGAACACAGAACACAGGTCCAGTTATCAATTTTGTAACTTACAGATAACCGGTGAACCTTTGGATTCATTAACGGATAGAAGTCTCTCCACCTCACTGTCTTCTTGCCTCGCTATGTACATGTGAGCTGTGTATTTTCATTGTATGTAATATGCCAATGGATTATAGAGGAAACTCGTGAGCAAATAATACTTAACAAGCTTTCACCACCTCTACTCTATATACTTGTTATTAACTGTTAATGCTTTTGGTTTTGCCTCGTGGGTTTGTTTATGTTATGCGCTGATGTAATGTGACCAGTTGACCGCCCTCGTCTTGCTGTATGAGCTTGTTTGTTTAATGCACTCTTCATTCAAGCAATCCTTTGGTACCAACGTGTCCCGTCTCCCCCCTCCCTGGGGTCTCCATAATCAAGTCTAATATGGGCTCGGCTCTTGAAAATATTGATGACTGACTTAAAAAAAAGGAGACAAAGTTGATACGGACAGTAAATAAGAGGAAAAAGAAAGAAGGAAAAAATCCCGCCAAAAAGTTAGTTAAGAAAGGAATTGAACATAAAAAGATTCTGGTGGGACCGGAGGTTTGCAACAAACTCTGGTGTTCACCTGATATATATTACTATATTTATATATATATATATTCAACACTTGTGTTCTGGTATCATCATCCTCGTCTAAACCCAGAAATGAAGAGTAAGAAAGAGATGGAGAGAATATCATCATCATCATCATCATCATCATTTTCGAAGGTAGATGATTTGGTGTTGATCGAAAACAACTACATGCAGCAGGTGAAGGAGCACCGCATTGACATCCCAGCAGAGCAGCAGCCAAGCACCCCACCCAGGAGGAGGTTTCATCATCCTCCTTCTCTTTCCGATGTCTCCGCCGCCACTCACCACCGTACTACACCTCCTCGCCGCCCCGTCAAGCTGTCCACCATTTCTTGTGCTATTCCTATTCTCATTCTCCTCTGCTTCTTCTTGCTTTGGTGCTTCTCTTCTCCAGGTTTTTCACTTTCTTTACCAACTTCCTTTTCTTTTTTTCATTGCTCTTCCTCTTATCTTTTTATTTCTATTTCAAATTAACCAGTTATTGTTTCAATTGTTGCTTTTCATTCTCGTTAGGGAGATATCTTCTGATATCATTATGTCTATGTTTTATGATAATAATATTATGATATCAAAATATCATATGATGATAGTATTATTATGATATTAGAATAAATATATTGTTATGAAATATATTGGGGTTACCAAGTTTAGTACTAGATCATTATGTTTATGTTTTATCAAGGGATCATGAATCAATATACTAACAAATAATTAACAATCAGTTTCTTCCCTTTCATATTTTTTATCTATATGTCCTTCTGTTCCGACTTCAGCTGCGGTTCCATCTCGTTTTTTCTTAATGTTCTTACCATTTTATTTCTTTCTTCTTTCAGAATCTTTATTTTCTTGTTTTTGCTTTCAGTTGTCACTGTTTTACTTGATAAATTATTCTGTCATTCATTTTGCGTGTTTCATAAAGAGTGAGTTTGTCCATGCTGAATTTTAGTGTTACTAATAACTAGTATGGCTGCATTCACATTTTCGGCTTTGCTTCAACCGTTAATTTGTCAAATCTGTAATACACTAATGCGGAGTACTTGATAGCACATATGAATAAATTGGGGGTGCTGTTTACTTTGGATGATGGAAGTGGTTCTAGCGATTGGTTGGATGTTCTACTGGCGAAAGCGGAATCAGTTAATGCCATCTGAAAATTGAAATATCAATTGTATTGTTGACAGTTGTCATTCTTGTTTGTTATTATAGCGTTGATGTAAACAAAATAGTCTGAGTTGCAAAATCATAGGTTTGGTATAGAATCGGAAATTCAGAATGAAAATCTTGATGTCAGTAACTCATTTGTTATTCTGTGTGCATGCAGTGAAGGTGGTGGTCAAGGATGGCAGGTTAATGGATGTTGATACGACTCAGAATTTGTCGGCTTCTCTTAAGGACGCTCACATCAGTCTGCAGGGCCTACTTGTCCGCTCACCTATTCCCTCTGTCACAATGCCTGACAAGACTGAAGACGCATAAGACCTTCTGAAACACTCTTCTGCCCAATTCTAGGCTTCCTACTGCCTCTGCTAGACTGATACGATTCCATTCAACTTCAGTTTCTGATCTTTTGCTTCTAAATAACATATCAGTGGTGTGCCATATGTTAGGCTGTGTCGTATACTAGCTATGTTGCTTGTCTTGGTATGCAAAAATTACAATTAATTCAACTTGTGTTTGAGATAACATAGACTTCCATTCTTCAGAGGAAGCAGCGTATGTATGCGTTGTTTATGTCTTACATTCTTCAAATGTTAGTGACCTTGAAAATGTTGGATGCCTCAATTCTGAATCACCTTAATAAATCAATTTTCTGATTTTATCTCTGGGTGAAACCTGTCATGGCGTTTATTAGTGACTTGTCAAAATGTCTCCCATTCCTTCAAAATGAGGCATTCACTAGTGACTAACAATTTCACTTGTAATAACCGCTACGAGAACTTTCCCCTTAACTAGCGACTAACGATTAACAACATTGCCCTTAAAACCTGCCAAAAAAAAACATTACCCTTAACTTGCTGCCTTGTGTTTGTCGTCTATACAACCTTGTCTTCGTGTTAAAATCACTGTGAGATGACTGTATTTGAATGACAAATTAAATTTGCGTCGTATAATGCATAAATACATGGTTACTTCACGATACAAGAAATGTTATATGGCTGCATATAATCACATTGATGTCTCATTAGCAAGTTGCACCGTAACAGCATGCCTCTAACTTGAGGCACTGTTGCTTACCAAGACGCACCTCTTGATATGTGAAGTTAGCTCTTTGCTGTCCCTTTTGGTTTGTTTATAGGCCTCAATTTTGTCCATTTCCTGCACAACATTGCAGTGTTGTTGAAAAAATGCCTGCTCATGCTCATCATTAAATAGAGTGAGTTGCAGGGTGATCAGTGGTGTACCTTGATCCAAACACCTAGATTGGGACTGCTTCCTGCAATCTCATATTCTCATAGCTCTTCAACTCTAGCAACAGTGGCTGGTACCTTTCTATAAACGGAGCATACGCGATGTCTACCTGATATCCGACAAAGTACCTTATTATAACTCAGAGAATGGCGTCCTAGTATTCTGTGCCAGTATGTACTATGTACTATTACATTAATACTACTCCGTATGACATTATGGATGAGTAACAGTTAGGAAATTAAATGTGCTATGGATAGTTTGAATGCCATAATGTTATGGTACTATCTTACAGTTGAACGGGAAGCAGTAACCCACATTGTTTATAGAGGCTGACTTACTGCACTGAATCGGCCAAGGAAGAACGGCCCATCATTAAATTTGGACAGATCCTCTTCTAACTTGTCAAAAAGAACATCTAGCAAGCGATCAAGAAAGATTTGTCATAGTCATGGGCTCATGGATGCTATAAGCCTATAAACAAGGCAAGATAAATGAAGCTCTAGAATTCATACCCATTTCATTGTCAAGGTCAGAGCCTCCTTTAAGATAAGTGACTGCACCAAATGCATCAGCATTCGCAAATTGCAGTTGGGCAAATTCTAATTTCACAGCATCCTGCATATCTATTTTAGAAAAAGAAAGATGCAAAGAGGTTATAGACAGGAATTCCAAAAGGCAATATATGAATGACAAGTCCTTCCTTGAATGACTGACATCAGGGTATAGAGATGGTCCTTGGAAGTGAGCGTCTAAATACTTGAGCAAATCCAGACTCTCTCCCTTGATTTTGTTATTGTGCTCCAAACAAGGAACCTACAAACAATATCATATATCATACTATTTGCTGCAAAGTATAGCCAGCAAAGACAAGATAAAAACAAGTTGTGGAGTGTGGACCTTAGCTGGTGGGTATAAGTCCTTATACCAAGTTGGTTTGTCATCCATACTAATGGGAACTAGTTGGATTTGATCTTGTAAGCCCTGTGCACCTCAGATAAATTAGTCGCGGGGTTGACTTGAGATTCATATTCAAATGTAATTGTAGACCACAAACCTTGTAATTCCTAGCAATCCAGACCCGCTGGGCAAAAGGACATGTATAGGCAGTGTACAACCTAAAGTATTCATATCATGCGAAACAGAAACCATGATTACTTTTAGGCTTTAGCCAGGGTATACAGACTATAGTAGGAGTAATAATTCTGCGGAAAAAAAAGTTGAGAATTGAAAGGCACCTGGTGGTTCCATCGAATACAGGAGGGGGCTTAGAAGTAGAATTGAAAAGTGGCGGAAGAACCTCCTCATTTCCCCTGTCACCATTCAATTTTCATTAGAAATCTTTTCAAGATTATAGATAAAATCAGAGTTTTTGTTGTTCAGTAGAGACTAACAGTGAAGTAGATATACAATTATACATACATATTGGCCTAGTAGAGAGGCTGGCGTTGGTGCTGTACAGTAGTAAATGAAGACGATTGATTATACTGAGGGACGAGGGAGAGGGAAGAAATGAAATTTAGTGGAAAAGAAAGGCATGGAGAAAGGAACTTTATAGTGCAAACTGCTAAAAGTCGCAAGTAGTAAATAAATTTAACGTAGGAAAATTATTTAGCAAAATTTGAAAGAGAGACTTGATTGATGGCGATGCTGAGAATAATTCATGGTTCAGAATTCAGATAATGGTGGTTGGAGACTTTAAGGGGATGGTAGACAAAGCATGCACAAGAATTGATGACTAAAGAGGCCTTAAATTGAACTGAGTTGAATTGTATTCTCTGATTCTTGCTGAGGCACATTACGAATGCTAATGTAGGAGATTGAAGCAAATTACGAATGCTAAGGTAGAGGGTTGAATGTATGTAGTCTAATCTCTATATATTAGCATACCTGCAGGCCGTTTTCAAATGACCCTGAATGAATAATGCGTTGATATTTGCATCAAATGACAGGCAGACAAGGATCATTAACACCAAATCTTGGTTCAGGATGCCCTCCATCCCACTCCCAATCCAACCTGCTACCCAGCTTGGGATGGCAGTTGAGACAGCCGAATAATAAAGTCATAGCCGGAAACCACGTGCAACAATGTCCATTCCTATTTCGAAAATCCAGTATTAACTTTTGATTATGGTTGTTCAACTTTTGGATGTTATCTCTATAACCATATCTTCTTTGTTGATTAAATCCGTCGTAAAAATTTGTCCACACAAAAGTGTAGCAGCCATTAGAGCAAAACCACACCCATCTTGATTGGCCAGTCATCAATTGAAAAAAAATAGAAGCCGAAAACTTTAGAATGTGTTCTCAAATGCACAATAAGGTAAAATACCATTACAGCCCTCATAAAATCAGATACCGGTTACTTAAGGAACATATTACAAAGACAGAATCTGATTCACCGCTTTACCAACCAAAATACCATTACAACTACTACTAAAATCAGATACCGGGTATACAATGTGATTGAGATGAGACATTTCACTTCTTTGCATAAGTGATTTCCATGGGATTCTGAGGGTCAATTTTAAATCCCTGAAGCGCCTGCATTGCTACTGTTGATTGGTCTTCATCTTCAAACTCCACAAAAGCAATGCCAGGCTTTGCTTCAATCATTCGCACTTCCCTGAAACCTGGGTACTGCTCGAATAGCATTTTCACCATCAAGCTTGTTGTGTTGTATGGTAAATTTTGAACAAACAAGATATTGTTTGGAGTTGCAGCTTCCCGCCCTCCTGGTCTGCGTTGTGAAGCCTGTCATTGCAACAAAGCATCAGCCGTAAGTGAAACGAATTGAATCAAAATACAACAGCCCAGCAGACTAAAAGACATCTCTCAATTCGTACTCCGTATGTTCTTTCTTTCTCAAAACACTTCAAAAATTCAACTTTCAGGAAATATTGTTTGTCACATGGAAGGCTCCCTCTCTATATTTTCCACCACATTTGTATAAAGTTAAATCAGCTACATTGTAAGGGTAAGATTATTGGTGATTGGAGAGTCTTGAGACAAAAGTCTTAACAAAGTCTTAAGTTCAATCTTGGAAACTCAAGACTCAACTTAAGACTCAACAAAAGTCTAAACAATTTTCAAGGTAAGTCATCCAATGAATGGATCCCATGTGTTGTTTTATTTTTGTTCTTTTTTTTTTTTTTAAAACTCACATTTTCTCAAGTGAAGTGCTACGGTGCTCTGACGGATAAGGTATAAAGTCCGAGGTGAGCCTGAACGATAAAAAATAAGAAAAGTTGGTGGAAAACTGATGTGGTAGAGTCAGAAAAGTCTTGTCAATAATCATACCTACGAACATTTACACTCCACCAAGCATGACAGTATAATACAAGTGACCATGAAGGAAAAGCAGAAAGCATTCCAGGGAGAATTTTCTAGTTCTGACATTTCGCAATCAACAGGCTAGACGAGGTTGGGAGAAATCAATATTTACTTTTATACGCCTAGAAATTAAGCACATATACTCCAGAGTAAATAATTTAGATCAAATAGAAAGAAAAGGTTGATGAGTTTACTTACATATGTCTCGCCATTGCTTTGAGTAGCAGTACCATTAGTATTCTGCTGAGATCCTTCAGTATATCGCTTCTTTTCAGCTAAACGAGGAGATAATGTCAGAAATAACACCATTTTTTGGAATAAAACCAAGATGAGAAGAAATAAAGTTGGCAAACACCATGATGTACAATGCAGTTACCGCAATCAACCCAGAAAATAGTTACCTAAATAGGATTTGAACTTTTCACCCTCTTAACAATAACAAAGCCGTAGTTCCCTTTTGATATCCTTATGTACTCAGTAGATCAATATTAAATTTCTAGAAGATAAAGAATAGATCTAAAAGTATAAACAAAACAGATATCAAAATAGAAAAATATGGTAAGACTGTAAAATATGGTCAAACTCCATAATCCTAATGACTTATTTCCGTCCATAGTTGATCTCTAAGGCCTTCCCTACCCGTATGCTGTAGTACTTGTTCACTATTTAAGCATCCTAATTGTGGACCCTTATTTGATTGTAAGTCACATGTCTAAACCACTTTGAGCCATTCTCGTTTTATCTTATCTTTAATAGGTGACGCCATTTCGGAGCAATCATCTCTAAGGCCACATGTTGACTGTAGCATACACATTTTGATCACATTCATCTTATAATTGCCATTGCCCTACACGTATCTGCAAGCGTTTTGAAGTCACCAAATACAACAATGACACGCTAAAGAGAGATGAAGATAGACAAGAAACACAGGAACAACTATAGAGTCGGAGCCTCGGAGGGTAGAGGTATCTATGAAAGAAGTTGTGAATCCAGTTATGTGAGAAATAAGTAGTGGGTGATTAGAAGAAAATGAAAACCTTGGTCTTGTTGTTTCTTGTTTTTCTCCTTTGATGTAAAGGTCCCATCTGCTTTTGCAAGACAATCTGACTTGGCTTTTGCATATTGTATTCGCTGAAACAAGATAAGAGTTAGAGTTAAGAAAGATGACATAGTGAATAGTGTGTGAGGGAGATTAGAGTAAGAAGTAACTCACAATGGGCTTATCATAGAAAGGAAAGTTCTGCATCTGACGGACAGCATTGCTTGCAGCTGTAATTTCACTAAAGCAGAGCCATGCTTGGCCTCGAAGTTTAGGAGTCTTCAAAGCGACAACATCGAGGATTCTCCCGAATTGAGAAAATAAGCAATAGAGGGACCTCTTCAATTCTAAGTAAAAGAGAAGATTCAGATTGAGATTCAGATTCGATTCGACTCTCTCAGTGACGCATATACATATTAAATGAAACAGTATCATATCATGGAGTATTCAATTTCAATGGTAACTATTTCATCTTCTATACGGAGTATGTATCTATAATCTATAGCATGGAAACATTTGGTGTCATCTCAAGTCATAATTACTACCGAAAAGGCGTCCAGAACCTAAATTATTAACAATTGTACAAGGAAGGGAGGGAGGGAGTGACTAAATACCCTAAGTACCAAACATTGGAACCCTAGAAAATATAAATAAATATAAAAGAGGGAAAAGGAGAAGTAACCTTCTTTCTTGACCTTCTCATTCAGATTTTTAATGTAAATGGTCTGATTTGGGGGAATATCGCCGGACATCATCATCTCTCACCACCGGAATTTCTGGCACAATGGGGGATTTTTTTTGGGTTGATTTACCTTCAACTGTTAAACCCTCAACACTAAATAACATCTCTGGGACTGGGCCAGGGCCAGGGCTCGGTCCTATACTCCTCTTGTCAGCTACCACGCCCATTCGGTTGGGTTAGGTTGGATTGCTTTATTTTGGTCTATTTCCATTGTGTTGTTATTAAGTGTCATTTTAGGTAGACTTTATTTTGGATCAAAGTACTTGAGTCCGTCAATGATTAAAACTGACTTTCTTAGTATATTATCTTTAAGCAAGGCGCCTGGTAAACATCGACGACGTTTTAGGAAACATCGACGACGTTTTTCATAAAAAAGACGAAATTGCCCTTACTGACTTATACTCTCTATCTCTCTTATCTCTCTCTTCTCTAATTCTCCTAAAATCAAAACAACTAAATTGAACTAAAAAAATTAAAATCGTACAAGAACAACAATTTGACTAAATCCAACAACAATTTTCCTAAATCGATTATCACGGGGGACGATTACTCTTCGTTATGTTCACATATTAATCAAATTTTACGTTTTTCAATTTTTTTTCCCGGAATCCGTTAATTGTTTGTTTATACTTATCTAACTTAATTGATTTACGTAACGTCTTAGTTAATTAAAATTCAATTGCGGTTTTTTCAAAAATAATTAGGAAAAAAATACCATGGTCAGATGAAGAACTGGATGTCATGGACCATGGCCAGACATCCATTTCACACGTCTGACCATGGTGGGACGTGTGAAATGGATGTCTGGCCATGGTCAGACCTCCATTTCACACGTCCCACCATGGTCAGACGTGTGAAATGGTTGTCTGGCCATGGTCCATGACATTCCAGTTCTTCATCTGACCATGGTATTTTTTCCTAATTATTTTTGAAAAAACCGCAATTGAATTACACAATTAAAACATTCAAATAAGCGTTAATAATATTCCAAAAACATATTAGCATCGAAAAAATTAATTTAATCAACTTAATTAACAAATTATAAATTTTTTTTGGGTAAACCATGGACGGACTTTTACTTAAAAAATTCAAACCATGGGTGAAATTTTTTTTTTTTGAATACCAACCATGGTAGGATTTAAATTCTGGAAATTCCACCATGGCTGGACAACTAAATCACACGTCCCACCATGGTGGGATGAAAATTCTGAAAATCTCACCATGGTTGGACGTGTGAAATGGTTGTCCAACCATGGTGGATTTCCAGAATTTTAATCCCACCATGGTTGGACAACCAAATCACTTGTCCCACCATGGTGGAACTTGGGAAAAAAAAAAATTTCCCCCATGGTTGGACGTGTGATTTGGTTGTCCAATCATGGGGGAAATTACTAACAACAAACAAATACTTTGAAATAATTAAAAACTAAGAACAAACAAATTACAACAACTTTAATTAAATCAAAAACAATCTCATACAAACTAATTACAAACAACTTTAATTAAATCAAAAACAATCTCATACAAACTAATTACAAACAAAAACCTAATAACTACAAGTTTAATTAAAACAAAAACTAACTAACAACAAACAAATTCTAACAAATTAAACTAGAACAATATAACTAGATCTACAAAAAAAAAAATGGTGGTGGGTGGACGGCGGGAGGCGGCAGGTAACGGTGGGTGGACGGCGGGAGGCGGCAGGTAACGGTGGTGGGGGACGGCGGCCGAGTGGTGGCAGTGGTGGCGGCGGTGGTGGTGGGGGTGTGGGAGAGGGTGAGTTGAGTGTGTTTGTGGGTTTTGAATTTGAGAGAGTTTTTGTTTTAGAGAGAGAAAGGATAAGGGCAAGTAGCGTCTTTTTTATGAAAAACGTCGTCGATGTTTCCTAAAACGTCGTCGATGTTTTACAATCCGGTTAAGCAATTGTTTTCTTATTATTTCATTAAAATACTCCTCATATATATATATATATATAGAGAGAGAAATGGGAAGAAAATAATGATGTAGAGAGAGTACTTCGCAAGAAAGAGTTTGTACCTAAACTGAAAGCATTTTTAAAATAATGCTCAAAAATTAAGTATTTGTCATTTTAGGTGGGGTTTAAAACTATTTATCAAAATGGTGTTCACGTAGGCTCGGATTTTACAAACTAAAAACACGGAGGACACACGTCATTGACAATGGCGTGTTTCTAGTGAGTAAGAAAATACAAACTTACAAAATGGACGAAAAGCAAACACGTCATTGGGAATGACGGATTTTGTAAGGGAGACACGCCATTCTATAAAGTATAATTTTTTTAAACAAAAAAATTAAATTAAATTAAATTAGAGACACGTCATTGCCAATGGCGTGTTTCCTCCATGTTTTTGGTTCTCCGTGTTTTTGGTTCGCGAAATCTGGGCCTACGTGAACACCATTTTGATAAATAGTTTTAAACCCGACCCAAAACGACAAATGTTTATTTTTTTAGCATTATTTTTAAAATGACATCTCCTAAACTATGCATTTGTTCTTCCCCCTTGACATAGACTGGGATGGCTGATTTTGTGCCGGGACGGGTTGTCGCTGATGCTGCTCAGCGCAAATGTGCTAAGTATGAGGATTTGTGCGCAGCTGTTGGCTATGGGTTCCTACCCTTCTCTTTCTCTTCGCTTGGGGAGCTGGGTTCGGATGTTGTTGACTTGCTTAAGCAGATCCATAAATCTCGGTATCTCAGGGTGCAGGGGCTCGGGTGGCCGCTTACATTTTTACTAGACTTAGCTTTGCTGTGGCTAAGAGGGTAGGGGCCAAGATTGTCTTTCGGCTCCCCACCAATTTCATGTAAAGTTTTAATTTTATTTTATTACTCAGTATTCTTTTAGCTGGGTACTCGGTCGAGTAGGGCGTACTCGAAGGAGTAGGTGGGGATTATCGCTTACGCTAGCTATTGCCTAGGTGACACTCGGCCGAGTTTGTGGAGTACTCGGCCGAGTGCTCCTTGTAAGCGGCCTAGTGCAAGGTACTCGCCCGAATAAACTAGCGGTTTTGGATTAAGACTGTTAAGAGTATATAAAGTCATTTCGCCAATTTCTAATCTTTTCTATTAACCCGAAAACACTCTTAACCTTCCTCATTAAAAGACTTTTGGCATGTCACATGATTATTTGTTATTTTTTTTTTAAAAAAAAGTAAAGGTTTAAGCATTTTGTAGTATTAATCATTAAATTTTGTCTTTTTAACTTTAAAATAAATTAAACTACTTCAACAACAATTAAACATCAAAGTAAATTCTAAATTTTAATTTTAGGATTTTATTGCTAAAATATATTATCTTGCAAAACAAATCAAGTTACATCTCTATAGTTTTTACTCTGTTTGTAAATGTTATCCTCTCTTTCTAGCTTGAGACCTGTGAAAACTTTTGCGGGCATATAAATTAAGCATATAAATAAGCGTTTACTATTTTATTGTTACAACATTACGTTAATTTTATTATGCAATATTATTCTGTATAATTGTACCCGTTAGTTTCAATAAATGGATTATTATGTATAAAAAGATGAGCAAAAAAAATAAAATAAAATATTTTATTCATATAACGTACTTCAAATATTATTCTTCCTCCATTCAACTCCACTCTACCAAATTATTTTTTCACGTTTGCCGAGACGTGTTTTACGCGGTAAATATCGTTAGCTACGTGTTTGCAAAAAGTATAAAAGTTGGATATTAATAATGTACTCGTAAAGACGAATCAAACAAGATCACACATGAATATATTTTCACTTATATATTGAGAGAAAATTGCAATTAGATACCGACTCATGAATAGTGTACAAAAATGAAAGTGGTAGAGTGGAGTTGAATGGAGGAAATATAACGTAGTAAACTAAAATATCTATTATCCTTACAAAGGACAAGAAAATATATTGCAGTGAAAAAAAACAAATTAATTCAAAACAAAAATCATGGCCTACGATGGTATTTATGTGAAATTGACACGGTTAATGATGAAAATATATGAGAAACAAATTAAAAGTAAAAAATATTGGTCAATCATGAAAATGAGAAACGGACTTAACACATATTCAATTAATAGAGTTAATTTTATATCACAGTTCTCAATGTCCAGTTAAGTAGTTTTATATTATCTTCGTCATGTATACACATGTAATATAATATCTTAACCCATATTAATAAAAATAAAAATGGAGTTATGGTTCTCAACAAACTACATGAATTACAAATCAGGTGAAAATATCTTTGTGTGTCTAAGTTAACAACACAAGGCTACAAAAATATCATGTTTCATACTAGCGAGGTTAGAGTTATGCGTAAACTTAAACAATTAATCTCAAACACACCCGTAAATTATCGTTTTCAATCAATTTGCTCTAGTGGCTATCTTCTCAAGGCTGGTGTAGACATTCAGAATGTAAAAGTTGCTACTAAGGTAAAACGTTTTAACATTTTATTGCTCCATAGTAGAGGCCCTCATCCGGTCATCCCCTCAATATACTTTTTTTTGGAGTTTTACAAATGTATTAGTTGAAACAAGAATCACTGTTATATTTCCTTATGCTATCTATCCAATATTGCAGGCCTGTGGCTAATATAAACAGTATCTAGAATGAATGCCTCCTCATCCAGGCAGGCAATGTGTAAAACCCCGGGTGAACCCACCTTGGTCTTCTTAATTTGGAGATTATCATCTATCCAATCCCATTTAAAGCTTCATCATAGCAAGAGTACATAAATGCTGATAAGCAATAACAACAAATGACAAGGACTATGGAATTTACAAGGCAAAATGTGGAAAACAAGGAAAAAAAACACATAGAGAGTATTATCTATCTATATGATAGATTTTGGATCACAAAATGCACAATATTTGTCGAATGACAGGTGGTATAGCATACCCATGTTCTACCAGCCAGAGGCTATCCTCCCAACTCATGTGAAGCCTCAACCTGCTCAACTCAGCTCTAACTTGGAGAGAGTCTGAATAAGAGCAACCAGCTTTTACAATGTCTCTTCAATAGGCATCAACAAATTTTCGATGACAATATAACAATTCGTAGTTTATAAAACTATTGAAGCATCGGCAGCAGCATGAGCAGTTGTTAATGGCGGTGGCTCAGAATCAGGGTGATGCAATAATCCAGAAAGATGGGGTCGGATGTTGTTAGTCCAAAAGAGGGCGAAGGAAGCAGAGTCTCCGCCTTTGGTCTTGGCCTCAACCACAAGGAGTTGGTCTGTTAGGGGGGTAATCTCTAACCTGGCCACAAAATGGCCCCTAGGACCTTCAAAGTCAACTGCATGACCGTCTTTGTTTCTTTTGATGACCTTGGCATTCTCAGCGGATGCAGCTCTCTCAATGTGGTCGAGTATCTTAGAAGCAGGCTCGGCTGATAGAAACCTCTCAGAGTGTAGAATGGGATTGAAGGGGTCATGGAACAAGCCTGATAAATCAAGGCCAGAGGAGAAGGAGATCAAGTCAAAGGCGTTGAGGGAAGAAGAGCTACTACTGCTACTACTGCTACTGGTGGTGGTATTCTCCTCCAGTAGGTGGTGAGATGTTTGATCAGAAACGGTCAAGTGGAAGGTGGAATCTTGATCCTTGGCTTTAGTGAACCACGGGTCACGGATAATCTGATCAACAGAGAAGCGGGTAGCAGGGTTGGTGTCGAGGAGGCGAGAAAGGAAGCGCTTGAGGTCGGAGGAGATCCATTTGGGGCAGCGGAATTCACCCTTGTAAATCTTCTTGTACATGGCCATGAGGTTAGGATCGTTGAAGGGAAGATAGCCAGCGGTGAGGACGTAAAGGATAATACCGCAAGACCAGATGTCAACCTTGGCACCATCGTATCCCTTCTTGGCGAGGATTTCAGGGGCGACGTAGGCTGGAGTACCACAGAGGGTGTGGAGGACGTTATTGGTGCGGTCGTCATTATCAAGGTTGAGGGAGCTGAGGCCGAAATCAGAGACCTTGAGGTTGCCATTCTCATCGAGCAGGAGATTCTCGGGCTTGAGATCACGGTGGTAGACTCCCCTGGAATGGCAGTAGGCAATGGCAGAAAGCAATTGACGAAAATAGTTGCGTGCAAGGTCCTCAGAAAAACGTCCTTTGGCTACCTTGGCGAACAGCTCGCCACCCTTGACCAATTCAAGGACAAAATAGATCTTAGACTTGGAGGCGAGGACCTCGAAAAGGCGGACGATGGAGGGATGGTGGAGGCGTCTCATGATGGTGATCTCCCTCTTGATGTTGGACATCAGGGTCGTACCGGCAATCTTCTTCTTGTTGATGACTTTGATAGCAACGCTCTGCCCATCTTTCACGTTCCTGCCGTAGTACACTTTGGCGAATGCCCCGCATCCTAGCACCCTTCCTACCTCGTATTTCCCAAGCAAAACTTCTACCATCTACACCTTCTTACTTGTTACTTGTTACTTATTACCCCCTCCCCGATTGCTTTTATAGCTTTCAAATTTCCTCTTCTCCTCCTCCTTCTCCTTCTCCTGGGTTTTCTATAATTTTGTTTCGCGAATATTATAATTAACAAGTGGCCAACAGCGATGTACATTCAAAACAGGCTGGGACAATTGTTGTGGTTGGATGGACCAACATTCCTATTAATAGTATGACCAATCATGATGAGACATCTGCTAAATGTTAATCTTACATTTTAGTGTTTATATTAAAATAACACGGCTTTTTCCCTCCCCCGCGCCACCCCTTGATCCTTTTTTGTTTTTCTTTTCAAAGACGCGTTCCATGACAAAGACATACTCTTAAGGAAGGGGCCACGTAAGTGGGGACTGTGGGCTCGTTGAAAAACTCAATTGCGACTTTGCGATTTTACAAATAATAACTGGAGTATACTGTATACCTCTTCTTCTGGAATTTTAAGGCTGGGCACCTCACAAAGTTTGAATTGCTCAATTTGGGGTATTTTGTTTCAACTTTCAACAATCACTTCGACACTTCTTCATTGGATGTTGGGTGGCGATTGCTTTGCTATGTTGGAATTGAGGAAATTTGAACAACCTCAGCAATTAGGGTGGCTACAGTAGAGGTTGTGGACCCTATACCTTTGGAGGATGAAGCGCTAACTAGTTTAAAAAACCCATGCAATAATTACACGGGTCGTAATAAAAGTGTTATTAACAGATCGAGCTGTAAAAGTTATCGTCTCCTTTCAGATAATATAAAAGGTATGCATATTATATATATACAATTGTATTTTTTTAAAATTATAAATTGAATAAAGGTATTTGACATCTTAGACGCAAAATAACGATCTATTATACACTAAATGTCATCATACCACATGTAGTGTTAGCGACAACATAGTTAGCTGCCAAGAGTCGAAACTACGCAAATCCATACTATCGTAGAACCCAAAAAATTCTCAAAATGGTATTACAAACCATTCATCATCCATATATATTATATATAAAAGAGGAAACAATTGGAGAGCTGCTATTGGTTCCTTGATTTATGGAAAAGAAAATTGACAATTCAATGGAAAAACACGTGGCACATATCTTAAATGAAAAGAAATCGATACACGTTATACATACGTTAAATAAATTTTTAAAAAAATTATAAATTAAATAATTACAAAAAACCAATAAAACTTATATTCCAACCAGTAGGAATCGACCTAAAATGTCATTCCATAGAAAAAAAACTTGCAAAATAAAATATCAAATAAAATTATAACCATAATCATAATCACAAACTTAATGATAAAAATTAGTAGAAAATTAGTATCTAGAGAACTCGACTGACAAAATAATAATAATAATAAAAGCAATAAGATGAAAATCATACTTGATTTACAAGACTGCAAATATCCTATCATTTAACAATTACAATATGGTAAAAGTATTTTATATTTTATATCATAAAAAGTAACAGAATTACAATTATGAACATCATCTTATATCATACATAAATTTCATAATTTTATTAAAATAAAATAAAAAAACTATTAGATATAATATTCGCTAATTTTTATAAAATAATTAATCATTAAATTTACGATGTATGTAACAAAATTGAATATAATTTTTTTAAAAAAAATCACATAAACGAATTCAAAGTGAAAGAACACATAAAATAAAACAAGGGCAAAGACTCAGCATATACCCGCATAAGTTCATCATTATAAATGCATAAACAAATTTCATAACATCATAATTTCTTTGAAAGAAATCAAAATAGTATAGTTGATATATTATAGAGTATATATTAGATGAAGAAAATATAGAGTTCAAAACAAAAAAATCACAGGAAATATAAAAGACCGACATGAAATATTTGAGATATAGAGAAAGATATGTGTGTAGCAATTATTAACAAGGCAACTGGGGCTGAAGTGTTGAACTCATGAAAGTTTTAATTGGGGCTGTAAAATGAAATGGACTTGCAAAGTTGCATGACACATTGCACAGTTGCATGACACACATTAAACGAGTCATATATAAATGAATTGATTGAAAAATGAGAGTTTTTATATGTTATATAAATGGGCTGATTGTATATAGTTGGTCCAATGCATGTATAGGTAATTTGATCGGGTCATGTATGTAAGTGTCAATATAATTGGGTTAATTGTTTTATTATTGTATAATTACTCTATTAAAATTATATCCATTTTCATCTTAATTATGTTTGTTGTCGTAAATTGTATTTAACATGTGAATTAATTTCATTATCACACTTTGTAACATACTTTATATGTTACTGAATACGGAGTAGTAACTTAAATCATACGTATATCGAATATCTACTACAAGCTTATTTATATTACGTCATAGAATATTTAATCACGCTTCTTTATATGCTTATGTATTGATAAGAGCGCATGTTATTATGACCCGTGCATTGTTTGCACGGGTTTAAAACTAGTAAAATAATAATTGAACATGTAAAAGGCAAAACGGTGGTGCAATTAATTTAACATGTTAAATACAAATAATCGTAATCCGATTTGTTATTTTATTTATTTATTTTGAATTTATATTAATTATACTGTATTAATGTATATAAATTAACTGTTTTAATAAAATTATGATGGGCTAATTTGGTTTGAGTATTATAATGTGAGATCATTTTTTTTTATTGTTTTGGTATTTGTATGGACAAACACTAACCCATGGCCATGGGGATATGCTCATATGCATGTATCTATATATTTGTTCTCCCTGGGATATGCTCATATGCATGGGATATACTCATATGCATGTGTATATATATGTTTATATCCATGTATCATCTATATATTGTAACTATATGTTTTTTTGTGTATTACTAAATTTCAGGTACCTTAAAAAATTTGAAGTCAGAGGGGTGAAATTATTTTTGTAATTTTTTTATTGATGTTGTATTTGTAATTTTTTCATCACAACAATTTTTAAATATCAAGTATGAATTTTTATAAACATGTACTACGTATGGTTTTGTGTAATTTATATAGTTTATAGTTTATTATATGTGTTTGTATAGTTGTGAAAATGTAAATATGTAAATACTTGGAAATTGTAGTGTAGAGAAATGGATTCCTAAAATGAAGGAGATCACGTTGTAAAATGGGCGGGGCTTGTGTTTTTTTGTTTTGTTTCCTCTAAAATCAAGGGACCAATGAGATTGCTCTAATTGTTTGTGCTTTTATAGAATTAAGATCGTTATTTCTTACAACTAACTTTGGGAGGAGGCGAATAGCGACCCTAAAAATGTCTTCTCTAAGAATAGGTAAAAGTGCTAGAGGAGGCGCATCAAAATGGGAGATAATTGTACTCATACTAATGCCACTATTCGATAACCAGTCGCTTGCTCGGTTTGCTTCACGATAGGAGCGAGTGTTCCAGTTTTATCATCCACTTGCCACTGCGCATTAAATCCTTGCATCTCTGGACGATATTCTTTAGATTATTACTCAGTAACTGGTCTTCGTTGATGAACTGGACACATGTCTCGTTATCCATGTGAATGACAAGCTTTGAGAGCCCTAAAAATTTTGCTCGCTCGAGCCCTGCTAGTAGAGCAAGCATTTCAGCTTTCATTGAAGTGCAGACGCCGCAGGAAAAAGAATAGGATGTGACAAAATCACCCGTCTCATCTCGGAAAATCCCACCACAGCCTGCTTGCCCAGGGTTACCTTTAGAGGCTCCGTCTGTATTTAGAAGAATCCATCTCTGGGGAGGAGGAAGCCAGCGAATGAAAATTTCCCTACTTGCTAATCCAGGCTGAGGCGTAAAAATATTATGTTTATCGAGTGCCCTTTTAGTATATGCGAACTGTTGATAGAGAAAATTTCCGGGATTAATGGGGTAGTTTTTGCTTCTTCCAAAGACGACATTGTTCCGCCAGCGCCATATCTACCAACAAGTAATAGCAAAATGTATGGGCCAATCCGGTTCGGTGGTAATAACGTCATTGCTAGCGTTTTAAACTAGCCCGGTCGAGAAATTAGTATTGAAAAAAGAAGTGTGGGATGAGCGAATACCCAAAAGATGCCAGATTTGTCGGGAAAAAGGACAGGACCGCAAGAGATGGTTTCGTTGTCTCGTCTTACTCGTTGCAGCGGGGACAGATTGGGTCATCGGCCAAGTGACGATGAACCCTGTTAACGTTGACTAGAAGACGTCCATGGACCGCAAGCCAAAGAAAAATTCTGATTTGTTGTTGGACTGGAAGACGCCAAATTATTTTCCATACGGGGAGCTCTGGTGAGGAGTTTGGATCAATGCCTCAGAGATAACCCAAAGCGGATTTGAGACTAAATTTCCAGAAGTGGAACCTTTCCAATAAAGCGAGTCTTCAATAGCGGGGTCATTAATAAGAGAGATTGAAGCAATTCTTTGAAGATCAATTTGAGATAAGAAATCAGCAAAAATATCCCATTTTCAACCCGTCTCTTCACACCACATTTCGCTCACAGTCATCCCTATAATAGTATCTGGTATTGTGGCAATAGCATTGTCTGAAAGACAATTTCCACATTGTGGCAATAGTATTGTCGACGATTAGACGCTACCTAACTTTACCATTCTCTTTTTAATAGTTTTATTTTTCTGTTTACAACAACAGAAAGCGGAAAAGTAAGAACATTATAATTATAAATAAATGTAACTAAAATAAAAGTACAAAGTATGACAAAAATTTGCAGAAGTTAAAAAAATGTTACTTCCCGCATTCGTATATATGAGTATCTCTACATATCTCTTTAAACTATATCATGAATCATGATAACCCCACATCTCATATTCTTATCACGGGAAAAGCTACACGATGAGGTGAATGCTCGGTGGTAGGAATACTTTGCTTTTGAGCGGGTAACTGGCGAGAGCTCAATCGAGCTTCATGCATCTGAGTCATCACAGCGACTTATTCTCTGGGCAGTCCCCACAATCGGGGAAAAAATCCATCAGTGAGAAAAAGATCTGATGAACCGAACCAGCCACAAAGCAATGTTAAGCCAGGGTGAAAGAAAGACGAAAAGGGCCAAGATGAGACTGCTTTTTGCTCGTCTCAAGTGAACCACTTTGAACCCATCATCAACTTCTTGCTTTTGTACCTTAATTATCTGAGTTATGACCATCCTTTATAGAGGACAAACATTCCTCTCTGCACGCGTTAGCCTGTTGGTGAGAGGAATCATTATTTGTTGGCTGCTTCTGCGGGAGGTTTGCAAGCTCGTTCGGGTTCATGTAAATATCTAAAGGATCTTTGGCTGTTTGAGCAGGACTCATGCTTGCTTTACTCGGTTGAACAGCCCCTTTGCTACCGTCTTCACGAATAGGGTGGCAATTCAAATCTATGCCATCTTTGCTGCAGCTCTCACCAGCTGATTGCGTTTTTACTAGGATATCATTTTTGGGACAAACTTCATCTACGATCACACCATCCCTAGATGGATTCATTACAGGTGGGGATCCTTTGATGGGGCAGTCATGGCTCTTTTGTTTAGCCAGCTCAGCATCACGTTCACACTGACGCTTCTTCTTGCGCATCATTAGTGTCTTAAAGCGGCGTTTCACTGTCAAACACACATTACATACACACGAAGACTTGTGCTTGCCTTTCCCACTTGGGGGTTGAATGCAGACAATGCAAGAACAGCCAGGACGGTGTCTCGGATGCCTTGTCGTGGCACCAGCTGATGGCTCTGCGTGATGTTCACCCAACGTGGCAGCTGTAGCTAGAGCATCTAATCCTGAAGACTCGTATCTTACGAATGATTCAGGGCTTTCTAGTACTTTCTGCTTCTTAAAATCTGAAATATTCAGAGTGAACAATGTCATTGGTCTATTCTCCTCCGGACATTGAACAATGTTGGGGTAAAATAATAAAAGCTTGGACTGCAGAGAACACATTTTTTGGTCCAAAATGACGTGTCAAAGTATCATGTTATCTCAGACACACGACCAACT
Source organism: Heliosperma pusillum (assembly GCA_022085475.1). Classification (NCBI taxonomy): domain Eukaryota; kingdom Viridiplantae; phylum Streptophyta; class Magnoliopsida; order Caryophyllales; family Caryophyllaceae; genus Heliosperma; species Heliosperma pusillum. The sequence continues at coordinate 462,135 of JAIUZE010075408.1, forward strand.
TGAAGTGTCCAAGTAAGTAAGTAACGTAGTGTTGAGATGAGTTCAACGGAAAAAACTATACAAACAACCTAATTGATGCTCGAGAATCGAGATGGATGTCATATACTCCCTCCATCACATTTATGTTCTAATTTGACATTGGTGGTCAAATGGTGTCAACTTTGACTTGACCAATATATCTTTAAATATGACAATGTGGAAATAATAGTTTTGATAAATTAGAACAAACTCTACATTCTACCTTTGCATATTTTCGCCCTATTATACCATCATGGGTTCAGGTGTTAGTTGCTTGTCCCAAATCAAAAGAGAAAATTGGGTGAGTTAGTAACTTAGAATACAAGTCAACTCTCATTGAAAATGGCTTGTGGATAAAATCCTAATTAGGCTTATGCAGCAGTCTGGTTTTCTCCTTGGCTTATTTCGGTTAAGTAGTGTCACTGTTTAGTGCCCATAGTCAGGCTTGAAATTGTGAGTTTTTTTCCCATTATTTGCTGCCAACAAGAGGGGTTGTTAACTGGGTTTGCCTACTGGTATAATTTGCTTAATTTATATGGAGATTGTTGTAGGATTGATGCTTTGGGTTGTGCAATGTAGTTGAAGGGGGGAGTTTAGCGGGCTCACACATGAATGGAGATAACTGTGATGTGGTGGCGCTCCTTCCTTCCCAAAAATGGACTTTGCAGAGTCTGCAGTCACACGTAAAGTTGATTTTAGTGATCCCTGAGATTTCCAGTATGTTTTAATATCTTTCCATCTCAGGAATCCATATTCTTCTTATTAGCCAACTTTCTGCAGTCTGCTAAGCTAATTAAAGACAACAATGGAATTTTTTGCTATCCTGCCTGATAAACTGTGTATTCTGACAAACCTTTTTTAAATCTGAAAATACTTTCAAGTTCCTTTGAACTCATTTCCTCTGATGTAGCACAGGAAGACCTACAGGAAACCAGCATGACATTCAAAGATCAATAAGAATATCAGTTAATTTAACCATAAGTCAAACAAGTAAACAACAATGCCGGAGACCTGCTTAGATCCCAGATATTTGTTGAACATGTCCACTTTGGCGGAAGGCGAACATCTGCTGGTAACTTCCTCCACTTTGAACAATTATCACACTGAGCCCATTGCTCTTGCACTCTGAACTTCAATAGAAACTTAATCACCAAGTTGTTAATACGATCACTACTAGGACAAGACAAATAGATTTCTTCACCTTCAACACATTAAATTAGAATAGAAGATACAAGACATGTGGCATAAGAGAAGGTCATCAATTTGAATACAACCTTTAGTCATCCAATAGTAGTCCGCCGAAAGGTCGTAACTTCTAGCCAATTCGAATTTATGTTTTAAAAGGAAAACAATGTAAACAATTCTTAACTGCAATGAAATGGACTAGAAAATTTAAATATAAATGTCAAATATTAACTTACCCTGACAGTTGAGTGGCGGTGAAGTATGTTCTTTTACCGAAAACTGGAGGTTCCTAAAAGGCATAAAATTGATGATTATGATACAACTATCTATCTACACGAATAGGAGAGTGATGAAGGTTAGATAAGGTTCCTGGGTTCATATTCCAAGACCCAATATAGAGCAACCTCCATGGATGCATCCTCTTTATATAAATTAAACCTTTTTCTTTTAAAAAGAAATTTGATCAAACTTACGTTATATTCTTCGAATTCAATATCCTCTACTAGGACAATGTTTGGTTCTGCATTTGGTGGAGGACGAAGCAGGTCTTGAGTATCCTCCCATGAAAGTCTAATTTCAACGGCATCTTCATTATGCACGGTAGACATCTTGCTTTTAGAACTAATATCTCGCATTCTCTTCTTCAGAGGTGCCAGATTAGGCTGCTGCAATGCATCCTTACTCGCCAAGCTTAGCTTCTCATAGTTATTTAAAACATTATCCCCATTCAAAGTTTCCAATTGCTCAGGAAGAAAAGTGAGATGATTTTCTAGGCCTCTTGTCAAGTGTAGACCAGAAGGACCAGTATCAGTAGCCAAGCCATCAGTCACATCAAGGCACACGCTCTCTCCAGACGGCACACCATTAGGGTTTACCAATGATGTTTGTGTCTCCTGGTTTTAAAATGCAATATCAGCTAACAGCGTAATTGTAGCAAGGTGGATCAGATGTAACACGATTATGAATGAAACCTGGATTTCAAGAGCATTTAACGCCTTCCGATAGCCGATGATAAGTTTGCCTCCAGGATCTATCCTGCTAAATGTAACTAGAACCAAACAGCCACAATTAGAAGGAAGATATTGCCCCGCCTCAAAGGCTAAAGAGTGGAAACACAATGCTTCAGGACATTAATAGGGGTATCTGAAGTGGAAAAAAGGGTCAGAATACCACCACACCAGGAAATTCATAACATAGGAGAATGAAAGTGGGACACGGGTGGTAAACGATAGAAGTTTCAAATGTAACAGTGGTCTATTCAATATAAGCATAAGTGGAGAATAATTGTACAGTGATTCGATGTGAAAGATCAGCAAACTCTTTATTTATATTTCTTCTCCACTTTCTTTCAATGACAACTCACTTGTATCCATGACACCACAAATAGTATGCTGATCTCTTTTTCCATTGCATTCAGCCCAATGCTTGATATGAATGTGTCTGGTGCTTACCACTGACTTCAACGGCAATATCTCAGTTGAACAATGTAATTGATTGAAGGCATAATAATATACGGCAGTCTACTCCCAATATTTATCTAAAAAGTTCATATTCACTACCCTCTCAGAAGCTCCTACACGAAACGGCTATAGCTACATGCTTGTGCTATTACTGACTCAAACCTTCAGCATATTTTGTGTTAAAGACAATATAATACTCCACCATTATATTTCAAACTCATCCCATCAAAGAAAAGTCAAAGATAATATTTCGTAGTTATTTAAGAAGTATAGTTTTTAGAAATAACTAGAGGATTCATCACCAGAACTGAGCATACATTTCAGTTACTAACACTTTAATTCAATGAAGTAAATATGGAAGCTTTGCTCCTCCATAGTTTTTGTCTATGTTACAACTTACAAGGCTCAGTTGCATGCCTAGGAATGGCTAAATCGTGAAAATTTCAACAAGATTTTTTGCTTAAAAAGGGAGTGTCTTGGTGTCATATGACTCATGTTACATTCAACTATCGGAGATTAAAGAAAGAAGTACCTCAAAGGTGTAAATTAGACATGTATCATCATAACGAAACCTATGTTCTTTGACCAGAAAATAAGCCAGTGAGAGGGTACCTGTATCGCCAGCTTGTAACTCCATGGCCTGTATGCAGGGGGTCACACCTTCCAAAACATACATTCTACTATTGTTGTTTGGCCAAAATCTAAACTGAAATGTCCACTCATTCCCCTTGACATCCTGAACCTTCATTGGAAGACCTTCTGAATGATTAATAGAAGGGAAATATGTCTGCATGAACAGCGAAAAAAGTAAGCTATTAGATCCTTCATGAACAATACTCCCGCCACCTCATTTATATCGCCTCCCTTTTTATTTGGTTGTCAAACAGTATCAAATTTGACCATATATTCTCACAATAGAATATACTACTTTTTTTTGTAAATGATGCTTGGTAATATAAAAACAGTTGTTTTGCTATATCAAAATGACCAATTCTATGTTGTATAGCTAGATTAACCACATATACTTAGACAAACTAGAGGCTAAAGTTGACATTCGGTTGACTACCAAACTCATACGAGAATAATAAATACGATATGAAGCTGAGGTAGTTTTACGTAGCCAGCTGGTATGATCCCAGGAAATGCATCATATAATTACAACTTACTTCTGCACATGCTTTGGGAAGAACCAAGCGGCCGATTCGACTTGCATCACTAGCACTAAGAATCTTCTCAAATAGCGGCACGATTGTAGAATTCAACCTAGAAGATAGTGCAATTAAGGTAGGTAACATACACAGCCAATGTACAGGAAAATACAGCACAAGTAAAGCAAAAAAAAAACATAATGTGTGTTTGTGTGTATCCTTCAAATACATGTGTGTTTGTGTCATTGTGTGTATGAAAATATGTATGTAGATGTATGCTATAAACACATGCACAACATGAACAGTATAGACAAACTCAAAGAAGAACAGCTATTTGAAGGATACTCCCCGGATAGCTTTTGTAATTCTTGATCTGTGATCCTAGGCCAGTAACGTGGAAGTAACTGATTTTTCAGCCGCCCTTCAGCAGGAGGTCGTGCCACCCGCATTGGTGTATATGGACCTTTACTCGCATCATAACCTTTGGAGGGATTGCTTTTTGGAGGCTTCGGCAAGATGTGGCGAGGTTTTTGTCCTGACTGACAGAGTGCTGGTCTGCTCTTGTCTCCGTCTTCAACACCGCTGAGAAAACTGATTGCAAAATTTGAAGTCTTTGAAGGTGATTGAAGGTTTATATTGAGTGATGGAATTTGAGGTCCTCGTATATCCTTGATCCCTGCATTGTTTTTATCTTCACTAGCTTGAACATAAACTGCAGGTCCATTCAGTCCATAAGACTCATCTAGAAAACTCAAGCCAACAGCCTCTTGTGAACAACTGGCCACCAGCTTTGCTTGCCCACAAATTCCATCCACGAGATCTGTGTGAGGATGAAGCAAATAACTAAGTCTGTTCTTCTGGACAATGTTACCCAAAGCCAAAATACTCCCATTACCCAAGTTAACAGAGTCTGCTTTACTACTAATCTGAGATTTCTGTAGCCCACTAGTATTGTTATTCTTCGTCAAAGTTTGATCTTTGCAAGAGATTCCGTCTCTCATAACCTGCATCACAGCATTAACGGTATATTCTTCATATACCCGTGTTCTAGAAAATGCAAGACTTTGTTTGAAGCAACAAAAGTATATTTCGTGAGGTAACATGAACCATTTATTGATTATCCAATGTCTCAAAGACCCTCGCCTAAATAAGAGACCCTGCCAGCCAAGAATTTAGTCACGCATATATTTGGGTCACCCAACACGACTTGTTGTAAAAAACTGTTACTATGAGATGAAAAATTAATGAAGAAGGTGAAAAACATAAAAGTAAACAGGATCGACGAAATAAGCCAATGGGAAGAGAGGACGGTGAAAGACATTAAACTCAAACCATCTTAGGCAATTTTACTTTGATATAGCTGCTGCTACTACTATATGTTTAATACTCATTGTTCAACAAACTGTTTCTTAGGTATGGAACCCATCATTATAGCACATGCATCTGAGCCACAGCCACATCATCTTTCATGAAAGTGTCCTATATCACTGCACGCCTCATAGTCATGCTTAAAATTTTCCGTTCAATGGGTCATGTTGAGATGAACGTAGAATGCGGTGGCGGAGCCTGGATTTGAACTTAGGGTTTAACTAAAAACTTCGAAATTTTCATCCGCTACCCCCCCCACCCCACCCCAACCCACAACCCAGATCCCAGATCCACCACTAACGCATGTAGCTCTTTTGCCCTTGTATAAACTTGCTTTTGACTCAATGAGCCACATTTCCATCACATATCTCAGTTTAGATAATGTACCTTAGTCAACAAAAGTCGTAATCTCAAACAAGCTAAGATTGGCACATAAGACCGCAAGTCAACAAAAAGGTGATGGAACCTGCTTCCTTACCAACACTACTATACCTGGACTCCAAATACTAGGTCTTAACTTGACTAAGCTATATACTCCATATGATATACTTCCTCCTAGTCACTCATTTCTTCCCTTTTCCCTTTTACACAAAAATTAAGGAAATGAATTTGGACCACACAAAACACACTACCCCACATACAAATGAATTTAGACCACACAAAACACACAACCCCACATCCAAAAAGGGAAAGAGGGAAGAAAACCCGACTTACCCAATAAGGAAAGAGGGAAGAAATGACCGACTAGGAGGGAGTATTTTGCCTAAGCAACCCCTTACACAGCATTAAAATCATCAAGAGTTGGCCTCGTCAGTTCATTCATGGCTGAGTGAGTGAGTGATGCTCTCCAATCGTAATAGTGAATTATTTTGGTTTCAACAGAAGTATTTTGGTGAGGTAACATCATGAATCTCAATTATTATGAATCATCCAACGTCGAGAGCCACATTCCCTCCAATGGTAATAGTGAACTATTTTGGTTTTCAGTGTAAACTCACTCACTCCCTCCAAATATCTAGTCTCTTGTTGTCATTCAGCAGTTGATGCACATCATCTTTGAAGCAAACAAAGAAATCTTACTGAGTGAGAAGCAGCAGAGCGAGCACAGGTAGTACACCAGACTCCGCCAAAATCCTGGATCTCAAGAAATGAAGCTGAAGCACTGCAACCACAGTGCAGTTTCTGCATTACCAAGTCAAATCAACAAACAAATATGCTGCTGCAAATAGCAAATAAGGCGGTTATTAGTAAAAGACATGGTGTGTGTCATACCTTGTTGCACAAACTACACTCTCTCCACCCACTTTCTTCAACATGAAATGTATCACAGTAGACCAAATTTTCGTAAGCAGATCTGCCAAAAAGAAAAGAAAAAAAGTCAAAATTATTGAATAGATAAATCATAAGCTAGCTGCAGCAAAAGTAAAAAGTACTCCTCCATACCCGCAGTTGAAACACAGATCCGCAACTTGTCCGGATTTTAATTCCCAGCCTTTCTTCCATTGGACACAAGACGACTTTGACTTTGCACCGCAACAGGTGTTCATGCAAATTCTTGACTCCATCATCAACACCTAATTCAATATTTCAATTGAATTTCTGAATATTATTTGCATCCCATTGATATCCAAATTCCGAAGACAGATTTGCTCACAGCGCCGCCTATTCATTCATCAATCCTATTCCTGGATTCAAATTTCAATACTACAAGAAAACAAATACAGGTGACAATGGAGCGAAGCAACTACCTAAACTTGCTGCATACCAAATACCAAGTACCAAATCTGCCAAACAACATAAAACTCTGCTCTGCGGGTGTGCATGCAAATTACGAGTAGCTAACAAACCATTCCAATTTCCTTCCTTTATAACCAACCACCTACGGAGTATATACTAGTGCTACACAAATTATTATTAAGACGGTCACCACTAAAAAACGGGTCAATTACATATCAATGTTCCACTTATTGCATGGGTCTTAGGCAAGACCTGATACTAATATCGCACGTTTACTAACCCCGAATAATTTGGCATGGTAGTTGATAGAGTTAAATTGTGTTGTGTCAATAGGTTAATCTTATCGTAATGAACATGCTTAATACCGGGTTTTAATTGGAGTTTTATGTTATATGTTGGTTTGCACTTTTGGTTGTAATTTTGGGGTTTTAATTTGATTTGCACTTGTAACTTTGTAATTACGACTTTTGCTTGTATTTTGCAAATGGAAACTCGGTTGCCATATCTCCTAAACCAAGGAAAGGGAGGATAGTTAAAGGCAAGGCAAGAGAACAAGGGTTAAGTCATGGAAAGCAAGAAAAAGAAAAGTTTGAAACCTTGGCATGCAAAGCAAGACCCAAAATGAGAATTGAAAACTCGGTTTCGCAAGGGTCAATTTCAAACGGTCATATCTTGAGTTTTATACCTTGTATCGATGCAAGTCAAGTGGAGGTGATAGCTTATCTTCTTAGCTTTCCAATGATAGATCGCACGTCTCAAACAACCAAGAAACGGGAGAGATATGTCTCTCGCAAAAATGTGTTGTTGGGCTGAAAAACGCAGGCTGCGTCACATGACGCAGGCTGCGCTTTTCACTGCCTCCGCGAACTCTAAACCCTTTATTATATTGTTTTGAAGGGTCACTTATGTGTGAATTTGAAAGGTATAAATACCTAACATTTATCACTCATCTAGAGTACCATCTCACCTATTATTCTACCATCTAAACATTTTGCTTTGATATTTTTGAATATTGTTATGAAAACTATGGGTGGGCTAAATTCCCTTCCTTGATGTAATTTTGTCAAATTTACTACCTTTCATCTATGTATGACCTTCTTAATCCCTTATCTTTCAATTATTTCATTCTCATGTGTTGTTTGTCTATGTTTAAGTAGTTGTTGTTTGAGAATTGGCCATTCATGCATCTTGAGTACTTGACCATTGCATTTGTAAGATTGATGGTTTAATTTGTCTTGTAATCTTGGAAGCAGGCTTGTGTTGGTGCCAAATTGTTTTAAAGGAGACACCTTTAGGATACATGAAGGTGAATATGTGATGCTGACATTCTACTCCCGCTATCTGAAGAAGTATCTGAAGACAATCGGAAGATACATGAAGGTGATTGAGTTTGTGGTAAGCGGCCATCTGACAACCGCTCTTATACCTAGGGTTGAGCAAGACCGGTTATCCGCTCCGGTTTTAGCGGATATCCGGTTTTAAAAATCATTTTTTTGCAAAACCGGATTTTTTCGGTTAACCGGTTTTTTAAAAAATTTAAAACCGTAATCGAAAACCGGTTTATCCGCACCGGTTTTCATAACCGGTTTTTCATCTTTTTAGGTAATAACCCTATTTCAGTTCAACTTGTTTATTGATTTGATGACTTACTTTTTTACTGATTTATGGAATCTTGAAAAATGAAATGGGGATTTGAGATTTTTGTTGTTTGGACCGACTGTTTGCTTGAAAAATTGAGTATTTTTTTTCTAAAAAAAATAAAAGGGTTCATAAACCGGTACCCGATTTGAATTTTCTCTGAACCGAATCCGCTCCGGTTTTTCATCAAAAAATCCGATTCGGTTAACCGAACAAAAAAAAACCGAAAATTCGGAGTCCATTGTTGGGAGTTCGGTTAAAAAAATTGGTTCGGACTTTTTTGCTGAGCCCTACTTATACCCAATGCTTCTGCTTGGGAAGCATTTTCAGCTTGAATCTTCTCAGCATGACAAAAAATTTGAGTGTTGTTTCCATCATATACCACCTATCCAATAGATGCTTCTAGATTTGAAACCCAGCTTGCATCCACTTTAATACGATATATGGGGCAAGAATTACCATTACCATTACCTATCATGTAGAACGGGCCATAATTTTTAATCCTCTTCTTAAGCGAGGTTGAATCATCTGTATCCTCTTCAGTAGCTTCAATTTCATTTTGATTATGAATATCTAAGGCCTGAATGACCGATTGTAGCTCATTTTCCTGCAATCTATAGAAATGATGTACAAAAAAATCAACGTGATCGAAAATAATTTTATTCCTTAGAGCCCATGTAGTCCATATGATAGAAATAAATGTAGTGATTGCCACCCCTTTATCATCAATAGAAGATAAATATTTACCCCAGTTTATAATACATTCTTCGATCGGTATAAAACTCGAATTTGCAGTCATAATACCAATTGCGGACCCTGCCCATAATCTATGAATCATCTCACAGTCCTGGAACAAGTGAGCAGTAGTTTCTATCATCCCTGGTTTGTTGCAAATGGGACAGATCAGATACTTTCAACTATTATTTGTCTCTTGGAGAATTCTGACCGTACCGGAATAGATTGTGTTATTATTTTCCATAATAAAATTTTCCATGATTGAGGTACTGGTAGACTGGTAGATGCCAAAGTTTTTCCTTACAAAACTTCTTTCGAGCTTGAGTAATGTTATTATTGTCCTTTTCAGAGCCAAACTTTGCTAGAAAGAGATTCAGTGCATGTGAATAACCACTCTTGACTGTATACTTACCTGTTGACGAGAGAGTCCAGTAGATAAAGTCCTCCTCAACTGACGGACAAAATGGCATGGCTCTTATTTTTGCCCCTCATTGATCGTTGAATAGGTCTTGAATTAGATCCTCATTCCAATTTAGAGAAGGAAGGATGAGGTCTTTAATTCTCAGTTCACGCATTGAATATGGGGGTTGAAACCCAAATCTCGTGATTCTCGGTGAGCTTCCCCGTCAATCCAATTTGATTCCCAAATATGGAGAATTGATCTTTTTTTTGCCACACTTACCGGTATTTTGAATACCGATAGAAAGAAATTTGAGAGGGTGGGCAGAACAGAGTTTATCAATGTTTGTGTAGTTAAATTTCAGGGTTTAAACATTTGTAACTACATCCTAGCATTTACCTTTGGTGAAATCTTCACACTCTTTTGTTTGCTTACATTCATGGTTTAATGGTGTATGTTGACTAAAGAAGGCTAGAAGGTGGGTGGTTTTATTCACCTTTTGTTATTATCTTATGATTTATGTATTGGAAAAATGAAACAAGGGAGAACATGGGTCATCTTTGGTGAAGGTAGTATACTAAGGTAGAAATGCATCAAGTTTTACTCAACTATTTGAATATTTGCATATTAAGTGTTTGATAGTTAGCTTCTTAGAGGGAAATCAAATCTTTACTTGCTACATGTTCAAAATCTCAACTTTCTTTCCATTTTGTGTCTCGCAATTGTTAGTCATTGTTAAATATCCATTATTTGTGAATATTTTGTATCGGTAGTTGTCAATCGTCATTAGGAGTCTTATTACGCAATTAGTGTCTTAATTAATCTTATATGAGTCTTAGACAAATCTAGCATATCTTCATCGCCTTCTTTGGGGTTTGACCCTTTACTTTTCCCTTTACTACATTTTACTAGGATAGTTTGGTGTTTTTTTAGGACTTATAAGTTTTTATTTGGCCTTGCTAGTTATCGGAATTAACGACGCCGGTTTTAAGCTTGTAAGTAATGACCAACTGAAAACGGGTGTCGCTATTACCGGCAATTAACAAGACCAAATAACAATTATAAGTACCAAACCGACACTAAACTAGACTTGGGTCGATTCCCAGGAGAGGGCGATGAAAAAAACTAAACTAGTTTTAGGATTCTTGCAAGACTAAATAAGACACAAGTCACTAACTAAGACAACTAATTAAGAATTAATGACGATTAAGAAAACTAACTTACCAATTACACACAATGATATTTACAATGGAAAACATGTAGTAAAACATAAATGAAGAAGATTGATATGATTGGTAACATGACAATGTAAGAGATCCAAACTTTTCAACAAAAGGTGGTGATGAATGAATGAATGAAGAAGATTGATATGATTGATACCTTTAGATCGGTGATTTTCTAGGTTATTGTTCACGACTTTCGGGATAGCTTGGCGTTGGAATAAAATGTCTCAATATTCGCACTATAATATCTCTAAGACATTAGACATATAATAAAATAGGGTGTTTATTTTCGCATTACACATTTTACTCATTTCAGTACACAGTTGACAATAATACCCTTGACATTTTTTGACCAATTTTCCCTCTCTAACTTCTCTCTAATATATTTTCTCTAATTTTTCCCTAAAAATAAATACATTTTCTGTAATTTCATACGAAAAAATATGTTTTATTCATCTCATGTCGTCGTCGGGGCATGGTTCGTCAGCGGAGTAGGTCATTGACAGTCGCCTACAAGAGGAATTATCGGCCGACTAGAACGACGGCGTGTGAGAGGGTGGTACGTGGGGGATGTTGTGCATGAAACATAGTCCATTATACTACATTGAAAAAATAAAACACACAGACAACAGTACATGGAAAAAAAACCAAGCATGCCACCTGCAGTACAGACGTACAATGTATTCGTCATCATCCTTCTGTCCGGTGAGTATACCATATGCCACCATAGACCACCTCAGTCGGCCACCGACGATAACCAATACCCCAAACAATCCCATACCATTTTAATCCCTAACTATTTTCATAATAAACCCAAATTAAATAAAAATAAGATACAAAACTATACCAACAAAGAGTCAATTTGATTCATAATAATCGATTATTATTGAATGTAATACTTGTTCTATGGCGGAATAATCATTCGCCATTGAAGAATTTGAAGAAGGTTAAGGATGGACAATAAAGAAAAGTGGAGAGAATTAGGTTTCAAGTTTTTTTTAGTGAATGGTAGTAAATGGAAAGTTAGATACAAAATGTACTAAAATGAGCAAAAAAGAACTACGAAAATAAATTTCAAAAAAGTATTTTTGATTTCCGAATATCACTAAAAATCGGTGATTTCAAGGTTATTATCAACGGTTTTCGGGACAACTCGGCCTTAAAATAAAATGTCTCAAAATTCGCACTGCAATATCTTTAAGACATAGAGTAAAAATGACTCGAGGTAAATGAATTGGCATATTTTGGAGAACTTTAAATAAAGATATTTTGGAGAACTTGAGACCACTTTTCAGACCTTGTCTACATTAGACGAAACAAGTAGTATTCTCCGTTTTTACGTTGTTTAAAGAGGGATACTAACATCCAATTGGTATTTATAGACGTAACGGGTCTATAAATACCTTTAGGGAAAAAAAAAATATTTTTTGTTTCCGAATATCGCTTAAAACCGCTGATTTTCAAGCTTATTATCCACGATTTTCAAGACAACTTGGCCTTGAAATAAAATGTCTCTAAATTCGCACTGTAATATCTCTAAGACATATAATAATGACTCAGGATAACGAAATTAGCATCTCACTTGAAATAAAGATAATTTGGAGACCTTAAGACCACTTTTCAGACCTTATATGTATTACAGGAACAAGTAGTATTCTCCGTTTTTACGTTGTTTAAAGAGGTAAACTAACATCCAATTGTTATTTATAGACGTAACGAGTCTATAAATACCTTTAGGGAAAAAATATTTTTGAATTCCGAATATTGCTGAAAACCGTTGATTTTAAAAGTTTATATCAACGGTTTTCGGGACAACTGGACCTTGAAATAAAATGTCTCTAAATTCGCATTTTAATATCTCTAAGACATATAATAATGACTCAGGATAACGTAATTGGAATCTGATTTGAAATAAAGATATTTTGGAGACTTAAAGACCACTTTTCAGACATTGTCTGTATCAGAGGAAACAAGAAGTATTCTCTGTTTTTACGTTGTTGAAAGAGGAATACCAACATCCAATTGGTATTTATAGAGGTAACGGATCTATAAATACCTTTAGAAAAAAAATATTTTTGGTTTCCGAATATCGCTGAAAACCGCTGATTTTCAAGGTTATTATCCACGTTTTTCGGGACAATTGGGCCTTGAAATAAAATGTCTGTAAATTCGCACTGTAATATCTCTAAGACATATAATAATGACTCAGGATAACGAAATTGGCATCTGATTTGAAATAAAGATAGTTTGGAGACCTTAAGACCACTTTTCAAACCTTGTATGTATTAGAGGAAACAAGTAGTAATCTCCTTTTTTACGTTGATTAAAGAGGGATACTAACATCCAATTGCTATTTATAGACGTAACGGGTGTATAAACACCTTTACGGAAAAATATTTTTGGTTTCGAATATCGTTGAAAACCGCTGATTTTGAAGGTTATTATCCACGGTTTACGGGACATCTGGGCCTTGAAATAAAATGTCTATAATTCGTTCTATAATATCGCTAAGACATATAAAAAATGACTCGGGATAACGAAATTGGCATCTGATTTAAAATATAGATATTTTGGAGACCTTAAGACCTCTTTTCAGACCACAATGTATTAGAGGAAACAAGTAGTAATCTCCGTTTTTACGTTGTTTAAAGAGGAATACTAAAATTCAATTGCTATTTATAGACGTAATGAGTCTATAAATACCTTTAGGGAAATAATATATTTGGTCTCCGAATATTGCTGAAAACCGCTGATTTTCAAGGCTATTATCCACGATTTTCGGAACAAATGGGCATTGAAATAAAATAACTCTAAATTCAAACTGTAACATTTCTAAGACATATAATAATGACTCAAGATAACGAAATTGGCATCTCACTTGAAATAAATATAATTTGGAAACCTTAATACCACTTTTCAGACATTTTCTGTATTAAAAGAAAGAAGGAGTATTATATGTTTTTACATTGTTTGAAGAGAGATACTAACATCCAATTACTATTTATAAACGTAACGGGTCTATAGATACCTTTAATAAAAAATATTTTTGGTTTCCGAATATTGCTGAAAATCGTTAAGACCACTTTTCAGACCTTTGTTTCTGTATTAGAGTAAACAAGAAGTATTCTCTGTTTTTACGTTGTTTAAAGAAGAATACTAACATCTAATTGTTATTTATAAACGTAACAGGTCTATAAATATCTTTAGGAAAAAATTATTTTTGGTTTTCGAATATCGCTGAAAACCGCTGATTTTGAAGGTTATTATCCACGTTTTTCGGGACAACTGGGCCTTGAAAAAAAATGTCTCTAAATTCGCACTGTAATATCTCTAAGACATATAATAATGACTCACAAAGTCACAATAACAAAATTGGCATCTGATTTGAAATAAAGATAGTTTGGAGACCTTAAGACCACTTTTCAGACATTGTCTGTATTAAAGTAAACAAGTAATAATCTCTGTGTTTACGTTGTTTAAAGAGGGATACTAAAAACCTATTGCTATTTACTGACTTAACGAGTCTATAAACACCTTTAGAGAAAAATTATTTATGATTTCCGAAAATTGCTGAAAACCGAAGGTTATTATCCACGGTTTTCGGGACAACTGTGCCTTGAAATATAGTGTCTCTAAATTCGCACTATAATATCTTTAAGACTAATAATAACTCAGGATAACAAAATTGGCATCTGATTTGAAATATAGATATTTTGGAGACCTTAAGACCACTTTTCAGACCTTGTATGTATTAGAGGAACCAAGTAGTAATCTCCGTTATTACGTTGTTTAAAGAGGAATACTAACATCCAATTACTATTTACAGACGTAACGGGTCTATAAATACATTTAGGGAAAAAATATTTTTGGATTCCGAATATCGCTGAAAACCACTGTTTTTCAAGGTTATTATCCACGGTTTTCATAACAATTGGGCATTGAAATAAAATAACTCTAAAATCGCACTTTAATATTTCTAAGACATATAATAATGACTCAGGAAAACGAAATTGACATCTACTTCGAAATACATATATTTTGGACACATTAAGACCACTTTTCAGACCTTGTCTGTATTAGAGAAAACAAGAAGTATTCTCTGTTTTTACGCTGTTTAAAGAAGAATACTAACATCCAATTGTTATTTATAGACGTAACGGGTCTATAAATACCTTTAGGCAAAAATATTTTTGGTTTTCGAATATCGCTGAAAACCGCTGAATTTTGAATGTTATTATCCACGTTTTTCAGGACAACTGGGCCTTGAAATAAAATGTCTCTAAATTCGTACTGTAATATCTCTAAGACATATAATAATAACTCGGAATAACGAAATTGGCATTTGATTTGAAATAAAGATAGTTTGGAGACCTTAAGAGTTAAGACCATTTTTCAGACATTGTCTGTATTAGAGGAAACAAGTAGTAATCTCCGTTTTTACGTTATTTAAAGAATGATACTAAAAATCCAATTGCTATTTATAGACTTAACGGGTTTTTAAACAGCTTTAGGGAAATATTTTTTTTTGTTTCTGAATATCGCTGAAAACCGTTGACATTGAAGGTTATTATTTTCGGTTTTGCAGGACAACTGGACGTTAAAATAAAATGTCTTAAAATCGCACTATAACATCTCTAAGACATATAATAATAACTTAGGATAACGAAATTGGCATCTGATTTGAAATAAAGATAGTTTGGAGACATTAAGACCACTTTTCAAACCTTGTCTAGATTAAAGAAAAAAGTAGTAATCTCTGTTTTTACGTTGTTTAAAGAGGGATATTAAAAACCAATTTTTATTTATAGACGTAACTGGTCTATAAACACCTTTAGGGAAAAATTATATTTGGTTTCCGAAAAATGCTGAAAACCGTAGATCTTGATGGTTATTATCCACGGTTTTCGGGACAGTTGACCTTAAAAAAATGTCTCTTTATTCGCAGTATAATATCTCTAAGACATATAATAATGACTAAGGATAACGAAATTGCAATCTGATTTGATATAAAGATAGTTTAGAGACCTTAAGAGTTAAGACCACTTTTCAGAACCTGTCTGTATTAGAGGAAACAAGTAGTAATCTCCGTTTTTACGTTATTTAGAGAAGGATACTAAAAACCAATTGTTATTTATAGAATTAACGGGTTTATAAACATCTTTAGGGAAAAATTAGCATCTGATTTGAAATACATATATTTTGGAGATATTAAGACCACTTTTCAGACCTTGTTTGTATTAAAGGAAACAAGAAGTATTCTCTTTTTTAACGTTGTTTAAAGAGGAATACTAACACCCAATTGTTATTTATAGACGTAGCGGATCTATAAATACCTTTAGGAAACAAATATTTTTGGTTTCCGAATATCGCTGAAAACCGCTGATTTTTAAGGTTATTATCCACGTTTTTCGGGACAACTGGACCTTGAAATAAAATGTCTCTAAATTTGCACTGTAATATCTCTAAGACATATAATAATGACTCAGGATAATGAAATTGTCATCTTATTTGAAATACAGATATTTTGGAGACATTAAGACCACTTTTCAGACCTTGTATGTATCTGAGAAAACAAGAAGTATTATCTGTTTGTACGTTGTTTAAAGATGAATACTAACATCCATTTGTTATTTATAGACGTAACGAATCTCTGATATTTGAATATGGAACATCATATAACAACGAATAGGAATGTAAATACCTTTAGGAAAACACTATTTTTGGTTTTCGAATATCGCTGAAAACCGTTGATTTTCAAGGTTATTATCCACGTTTTTCGAGACAACTGGACCTTGAAATAAAATGTCTCTAAATTCGCACTGTAATATCTCTAACATATAATAATGACTCAGAATAACGAAATTGACATCTGATTTGAAGTAAAGATAGTTTAGAGACCTTGAGACCAACTTTCAACCCTTGTCTGTATTAGAGGAAACTAGTAGTAATCTATGTTTTTACGTCGTTTAAAGAGGGATACTAAAAACCAATTTCTATTTATAGACTTAACAGGTCTATAAACACCTTTAGGGAAAACATATTTTTGGTTTCCAAATTTCGCTGAAACCGCTTATTTTTAAGGTTATTATCTACGATTTTCAGGACAACTGGGCTTTGAAATAAAATGTTTCTAAATTCGAACTTTAATATCTCTAAGACATATAATAATGACTCTGTATAATGAAATTGGCATCTGATTTGAAATAAATATAGTTTGGAGACCGTAAGACCACTTTTTAGACCTTGTATGTATTAGAGAAAACAAGTAGTAATCTCGTTTTTACGTTGTTTAAAGAGGGATACTAAAAATAAATTGCTATTTATAGACGTAAGGAGTCTATAAACTCCTTTAGGGAAAAAATATTTTTGGTTTCCAAATCTCGCTGAAAACCGCTGATTTTGAAGGTTATTATCCACGTTTTCGGGACAACTAGGCCTTGAAAAAAAATGTCTCTAAATTCGCAGTGTAATATCTCTAAGATATATAATAATGACTTAGCATAACTTGGCATCTGATTTGAAATATAGATAGTTTGGAGACACTAAGACCACTTTTCAGACCTTGTCTGTATTTGAGGAAACAAGTAGTAATCTCCGTTTTTACGTTGTATAAAGAGAGATATTAACACACAATTGCTATTTATAGACGTAACGGGTGTATAAACACCTTTACGGAAAAATATTTTTGGTTTCGAATATCGTTGAAAACCGCTGATTTTGAAGGTTATTATCCACGGTTTTCAGGACAACTGGGCCTTGAAATAAAATGTCTTAAATTCGCACTATAATATCTCTAAGACATATAATAATGACTCAGGATAACGAAATAGGCATCTGATTTGAAATAAAGATAGTTTGGAGACCTTGAGACCACTTTTCAAACCTTGTCTGTATTAGAGAAAACAAGTAGTAATATCTGTTTTTACGTTGTTTAAAGAGGGATACTAAAAACCAATTTCTATTTATAGACTTAACTGGTCAATAAACACCTTTAGGGAAAAATATTTTTTTGTTTCCGAAAATTGCTGAAAACAACAGATTTTGAAGGTTATTTATTATCCACGGTTTTCGGTACAACTTGGCCTTAAAATAAATGTCTCTAAATTCGCACTATAATATCTCTAAGACTAATTACTACTCAGGATAATGAAATTGGCATCTTATTTAAAATAGAGATATTTTGGATAGTTTAAGACCACTTTTCAAACCTTGTTCTTATTAAAGGAAACAATTAGTGATCTCCGTTTTAACATTGTTTAAAGAGGGATACTACCATCCAATTGCTATTTACAGACGTAACGGGTCTATAAATATAGAGAAAAAATATTTTTGAATACCGAATATCGCTGAAAACAACTGATTTTAACGGTTATTTATCCACGGTTTTCGGGACAACTGGGTCTTGAAATGAAATGTCTCTAAATTCGCACTTTAATATCTTCAAGACATATAATAATGATTCCGGATAACAAAATTGGCATCTGATTTGAAATAAAAATAGTTTGGAGACCGTAAGACCACTTTTCAGACCTTGTCTTTATTAGAGAAAATAAGTAGTAATTTTGTTTTTACGTTGTTTAAAGAGGGATACTAAAAATCAATTGCTATTTATAGACGTAAGGGGTCTATAAACACCTTTAGGGAAAAAATATATTTGGTTTCCGAATCTCGTTGAAAACCGCTGATTTTGAAGATTATTATCCACGGTTTTCAGGACGACTGGGCCTTGAAAAAAAAAGTCTCTAAATTCGTAGTTTAATATCTCTAAGACATATAATAATGACTCAGAATGACGAAATTGGCATCTGATTTGAAATAAAGATAGTTTGGAGACATTAAGACCACTTTTCAGACCTTGTTTGTATTAGAGGAAACAAGTATTAATCTCCGTTTTTACGTTGTTTAAAGAGGGATACTAAAAACCAATTGCTATTTATAGACTTGTCGGGTTTATACACTTTTAAGGAAAAATTATTTTTGGTTTCCGAATTTCGCTGAAAACCGGTGATTTTGAAGG
Organism: Heliosperma pusillum; assembly: GCA_022085475.1. Taxonomy (NCBI): domain Eukaryota; kingdom Viridiplantae; phylum Streptophyta; class Magnoliopsida; order Caryophyllales; family Caryophyllaceae; genus Heliosperma; species Heliosperma pusillum. The sequence goes on from JAIUZE010075408.1 coordinate 481,064, forward strand.
TTATTATTATCCACGTTTTTCAGAACAACTGGGCCTTAAAATTAAATGTCTTAAATTCCCACTATAATATCTCTAAGACATATAATAATGACTCAGGATAACGAAATTGACATCTGATTTGAAATAAAGATAGTTTGTAGACCTTGAAACCACTTTTCAAACCTTGTTTGTATTAGAGGAAACAAGTAGTAATCTCTGTTTTTACGTTGTTTAAAGAGGGATACTAAAAACCAATTTCTATTTATAGACTTAACGGGTCAATAAACACCTTTAGGGAAAAATATTTTTTTGTTTCCTAAAATTGCTGAAAACTGCAGATTTTGAAGGTTATTTATTATCCACGGTTTTCGGTACAACTTGGCCTTAAAATAAATGTCTCTAAATTCGCACTATAATATCTCTAAGACTAATAACTACTCAGGATAATGAAATTGGTATCTTATTTAAAATAGAGATATTTTGGATACCTTAAGACCACTTTTCAAACCTTGTTTGTATTAAAGGAAACAATTAATGATCTCCGTTTTTTACGTTTTTTAAAGAGGGATACTAACAATCCAATTTCTATTTACAGACATAACGGGTCTATAAATACCTTTAGAGAAAAAATATTTTTGAATACCGAATATCGCTGAAACCGCTGATTTTAACGGTTATTTATCCACGGTTTTCGGGACAACTGGGTCTTGAAAAAAAATGTCTCTAAATTCTCACTTTAATATCTCTAAGACATATAATAATGACTCCGGATAACGAAATTGGCATCTGATTTGAAATAAAAATAGTTTGGAGACCTTAAAACCACTTTTCAGACCTTGTCTATATTAGAGGAAACAAGTAGTAATCCCCGTTTTTACGTTTTTTAAAGAGGGATACTAAAAACCAATTGCTATTTATAGACTTAAGGGGTTTATAAACACTTTTAAGGAAAAATTAATTTTGGTTTTTCGAATATCGCTGAAAACCGCTGATTTTGAAGGTTATTATCCACGGTTTTCAGGACAACTGGGCCTTGAAATAAAATGTCTTAAATTCGCACAATAATATCTCTAAGACATATAATAATGACTTAGGATAACGAAATTGACATCTGATTTGAAATAAAGATAGTTTGGAGATCTTAAGACCACTTTTTAATTCCGAATATCGCCGAAAACTGTTGATTTTAAAGGTTATTCCACGGTTTTCGGGATAACTGGGCCTTGAATTAAAATGTCTCTAAACTCGCACTGTAATTTCTCTAAGACATATAATAATGACTCATGATAACGAAATTGACATCTGATTTGAAATACAGATATTTTGAAGACATTAGGACCACTTTTCAGACCTTGTCTGTATTAGAAGAAACGAGAAATATTTTCTGTTTTTACGTTGTTTAAATAAGAATACTAACATCCTATTGTTATTTATAGACGTAACGGATCTATAAATACCCTTAGGAAAAAAATATTTCTGGTTTCTGAATATCGCTGAAAACTGCTGATTTTGAAGGTTATTATCCACGGTTTTCGGGACAATTGGGCCCTGAAAAAAAATGTCTCTAAATTCGCAGTGTAATATCTTTAAGACATATAATAATGACGAAGGATAGCAAAATTAAAATCTGATTTGAAATAAATATAGTTTGGAGACCTTAAGGGTTAAGCCCACTTTTCAGACCTTGTTTGTATTAAAGGAAACAAGTAGTAATCTCTGTTTTTACGTTGTTTAAAGAGAGATACTAAAAACCAATTGCTTATTATAGACTTAAAGGGTTTATAAAAACCTTTAGGGGAAAATTATTTTTGGTTTCCAAATATCGTTGAAAACCGCAAATTTTGAAGGTTATAATCCACGGTTTTCAGGACAACTGGGCCTTGAAATAAAATGACTTAAATTCGTTCTATAATATCTCAAAGACATTTAATAATGACTCAGGATAACGAAATTGGCATCTGATTTAAAATAGAGATATTTTGGATATTTTAAGACCACTTTTCAAACCTAACGGGTCTATAAATACCTTTAGCGAAAAATACTTTTAATTTCGAATATCGCTGAAAACCACTGATTTTAAAGATTATTATCCACGGTTTTCGGGACAACTGGGCCTTGAAATAAAATGTCTCTAAACTCGCACTGTAATATATCTAAGACATATAATAATGACTTAGGATGACGAAATTGGCATATGATTTGAAATACAGATATTTTGGAGACATTAAATTAAGATCACTTTTTAGACCTTGTCTGTATCAGAGTAAACAACTTTTCATACCTTGTCTATATGAGAAGAAAAAAGAAGTATTCTCTGTTTTTACGTTGTTTAAATAGGGATACTTACATACAATTGATATTTATAGACGTAACGGGTCTATAAATACCTTTAGGGAAAAAAATATTTTTGATTTCTTAATATCGCTGAAAACTGCTGATTTTCAAGGTTATTATCCACGTTTTTCGGGACAACTGGGCCTTGAAATAAAATGTCTCTAAATTCGTACTGTAATATCTCTAAGACATATAATAATAACTCAAGATATCGAAATTGGCATCTGATTTGAAATAAAGATAGTTTGCTGACTTTAAGACCACTTTTCAGACCTTGTTTGTATTAGATAAAACAAGTAATAATCTCTGTTTTTAAGTTGTTTAAATAGGGATACTAACATTCAATTGCTATTTATAGACGTAACGGGTATATAAATATCTTTAGGGAAAACATATTTTTAATTTCCGAATTTCGTTAAAAGCCGCTGATTTTCAAGCTGAAATTATCCACGGTTTTCGGGACAACTAGGCCTTAAAAAAATATGTCTCTAAATTCGCACTGTAATATCTTTTAGACATATAATAATGACTCAGGATAACGAAATTGCCATCTGATTTGAAATAAAGATATTTTGGAGAACTTAAGACCACTTTTCAGACCTCGTTTATATAAGAGGAAACAAGAAGTATTCTCTGTTTTTACGTTGTTTAAAGAGAGATACTAACATCCAATTGATATTTATAGACGTAACGGGTCTATAAATATCTTTAGGAAAAATTATTTTTGGTTTCCGAATATCTCTGAAAACCGCTGATTTTCAAGATTATTATCCACGTTTTTTGGGACAACCGGGCCTTGAAATAAAATGTCTCTAAATTCGTACTATAACATCTATAAGACATATAATAATGACTCAGAATAACGAAATTTACATCTGATTTGAAATAAAGATAGTTTGGAGACCTTAAGACCACTTTTTAGACCTTGTCAATATCACAGGAAACAAGAATTATTCTATGTTTTTACGTTGTTTAAAGAGGATTACTAACATCCAATTGCTATTTATAGACGTAAAGGGTCTATAAATACCTTTGGGAAAAAAATATTTTTGGTTTCCGAATGTCACTGAAAACCGCTGATTTTCAAGGCTATTATCCACGGTTTTCGGGACAACTGGGCCTTGAAATAAAATATCTCTAAATTCACACTGTAATATCTTTAAGACATATAATAATAACTCAGGATAACGAAATTGACATCAGATTTGAAATACAGATATTTTGGACACATTAAGACTAATTTTCAAACCTTGTATGTATCAGAGAAAGCAAGAAGTATTCTCTATTTTTTCGTTGTTTAAAGAGGAATACTAACATCCAATTACTCTTTATAGACGTAATGGGTCTATAAATACCTTTAGGGAAAAAAAAATTTTGGTTTCCGAATATCGTTGAAAAACGCTGATTTTCAAGGTTATTATCCACGTTTTTCGGGACAACTGGACCTTGAAATAAAATGTCTCTAAATTCGCATTGTAATATTTCTAAGACATATAATAATTACTCAAGATAACGAAATTTGCATCTGATTTGAAATAAAAATAGTTTGGAGACCTTAAGACCACTTTTCAGACCTTGTCTGTATTAGAGGAAACAAGTAGTAATCTCCGTTTTTACGTTGTTTAAAGAGGGATAGTAAATTCAATTGTTATTTATAGACGTAACGGGTCTATAAACACCTTTAGGGAAAACATATTTTTTGTTTCCGAATTTTGCTGAAAACCGTTGTTTTTCAAGCTTATTATCCATGATTTTCGGGACAACTAGGCCTTGAATAGAAATGTCTCTAAATTTGCACAATAATATCTCTAAGACATATAATAATGACTCAGGATAACGAAATTGGCATCTGATTTGAAATAAAGATAGTTTGGAGATATTAAGACCACTTTTCAGACATAGTCTATATCACAGGAAACAAGAAGTATTTTATGTTTTTACGTTGTTTAAAGAGGAATACTAACATCCCATTGCTATTTATAGACGTAACGGGTCTATAAATACATTTGGGGAAAAACTATTTTTGTTTTCCGAATATCATTGAAAACCGCTGGTTTCAAGGCTATTATCCACGGTTTTCGGGACAACTGGGTCTTGAAATAAAATGTCTCTAAATTTGCACTGTTATATCTTTAAGACATATAATAATGACTCAGAATAACAAAATTGGCATCTGATTTGAAATACAGATATTTTGGACACATTAAGACCAATTTTCAGACATTTTCTTTATCAGAGGAAACAAGAAGTATTCCCTGTTTTTACGTTGTTTAAAGAGGAATACTAACATCCAATTACTCTTATAGACGTAAAGGGTCTATAAATACCTTTAGGGACAAAATATTTTTGGATTCCGAATATCGCTGAAAACCGCTGATTTTCAAGGTTATTATTCACGTTTTTCGGGACAACTGGGCTTTGAAATAAAATGTCTCTAAATTCGAATAGTAATATCTCTAAGACAAATAATAATGACTCAGGATAACGAAATTTTCATTTAATTTGAAATAAAGATAGTTTGGACCCTTAAGATTTAAGACCACTTTTCAGACCTTGTCTGTATTGGAAGAAAACAAGTAATAATCTCCGTTTTTACGTTGTTTAAAGAGAAATTCTAAAAACCAATTGCTATTTATAGACTTAAGGGGTTTATAAAGACCTTTAGGGAAAAATTAGTTTTGGTTTTCGAATACCGCTGAAAACCGCTGATTTTGAAGGTTATTATCCACGGTTTTCAGGACAATTGAGCCTTGAAATAAAAGGTCTTAAATACGCACTATAATAACTCTAAGACATATAATAATGACTTAGGATAACGAAATTAGCATCTGATTTAAAATAGAGATATTTTGGAGACCATAAAACCAGTTTTCAGACCTTGTCTTTATTAGGAAACAAGTATTAATCTCCGTTTTTACGTTGTTTAAAGAGGGATAATAACATTCAATTGCTATTTATAGACGTCACGAGTCTATAAATAGACGTCATGAGTCTATAAATACCTTAAGGGAAAAAATATTTTTGGAATCCGAATATCGCTTAAAACCGTTGATTTTAAAGGTATATCCACGGTTTTCGGGACAACTTGACCTTGAAAAGAAATGTCTCCAAATTTGCACAGTAATATCTCTAAGACATATAATAATGACCTAAGATAACGAATTTGGCATCTGATTTAAAATAAAAATATCTTGTAGACCTTAAAACCACTTTTCAGATATTTTATGTATTATAGGAAACGAGTAGTAATCTCCGTTTTTACGTAGTTTAAAGAGGGATACAAAACCAATTGCTATTTTTAGACGTAACGTGTCTATAAACACCTTTAGGGAAAAAAATATTTTTGGTTTCCGAATATCGCTGAAAACCGCTGATTTTAAAGGTTATTATTCACGGTTTTCGGGACAACTGGGTCTTGAAAATAAATGTCTCTAAATTCGCAGCGTAATGACTCAGGATAACGAAATTGGCATCAGATTTGAAAAAAAGATAGTTTGGAGACCTTAGCACTACTTTTTAGACCTCGTTTGTATTTGAGGAAACAAGTAGTAATCTGCTGTTTTACGTTGTTTAAAGAGGGATACTAAAACCAATTGCTATTAATAGACGTAGCGGGTCTATAAACAATTTTAGGGAAGAAATATTTTTGGTTTCCGAATATCGATGAAAACCGCTAATTTTAAAGGTTATTATCCACGGTTTTCGGAAATACTGGGCCTTAAATAAAATGTCTATGATTCGCACTATAATATCTCTAAGACATATAATAATGACTCAAACTAACGAAATTGGTATCTGATTTAATATAGAGATATTTTGAAAACCTTAAGACCATTTTTCATACCTTATATGTATTAGAGGAAACAAGTAGTAATCTCCGTTTTTATGTTGTTTAAAGAAAATGACTAACATCCAATTGCTATTTATACACGTAACGGTTCGATAAATACCTCTAAGGAAGAAATATATTTGGTTTCTGAATATCAATGAAAACCGCTGATTTTCAAGGTTATTATATCCACGGTTTTCGGGACCACTGGGCCTTGAAATAAAATGTCGCTAAATTCGCACTGTAATATCTATAAGACATATAATAATAACTCATCATAACGAAATTGGGATCTCACTTGAAATAAAGATAATTTGGAGACCTTAAGATCACTTTCCAGACATTGTGTGTATTAGAGAAAACAAGTAGTGTTTTCTGTTTTTACGTTGTTTAAACTGGGATACTAACACCGAATTGTTATTTATAGACGTAACGTGGTTATAAATATCTTTAGGGAAAAAATATTTTTGGATTCCGAATATCGCTGAATCCCGCTGATTTTAAAGATTATTATCCACTGTTTTTGGGATAACTAGACCTTGAAATGTCTCTAAATTCGCACTATTATATCTCTAAGACATATAACAATGACTTAGGATAACAAAATTGGCAATTTACTTGAAATAAAGATAATTTGAAAATCTTAAGACCTTTTCAGACCTTGTATGTATTAGGAGAAACAAGTAATATTTTCCGTTTTTACGTTGTTTAAAGAGGGATACAAAACCAATTGCTATTTATAGACTTAAGGGGTTTATAAACACCTTTAGGGAAAAATTAGTTTTGGTTTCCGAATATCGCTGAAAACTGCTGATTTTGAAGATTATTATCGACGGTTTTCAGGACAATTAAGCCTTGAAATAAAAGGTCTTAAATTCGCACTATAATAACTCTAAGACATATAATAATGACTCAAGATAACGAAATTGACATCTGATTTAAAATAGAGATTTTTTGGAGACCTTAAGACCACTTTTCAGACCTTGTCTATATTATAGGAAACAAGTACTAATATCCGTTTTTACGTTGTTTAAAGAGGGATAATAATATTCAATTGCTATTTATAGAAGTCACGAGTCTATATATACCTTAAGGGGAAAAATATTTTTGGATTCCGAATATCGCTGAAAACCGTTGGTTTTTAAAGGTTATTATCCACGGTTTTCGGGACAACTGGGCCTTGAAATAAAATGTCTATAAATTCGCAATGTAATATCTCTAAGACATATAATAAGTACGCAGTATAACAAAATTGGCATCTGATTTGAAATAAAGATAGTTTGGAGACCTTAAGACCACTTTTCAGACCTTGTCTTCATAAAAAATAACAAGAAGTATTATCTGTTTTTACGTTGTTTAAAGAGGGATACTAACATCCAATTGCTATTTATAGACGTAACGGGTCTATAAATACCTTTAGGAAAAAAAATATTTTTGGTTTCCAAATATCACTTAAAACCGTTGATTTTAAAGGTTATTATCCACGTTTTTCAGGACAACTGGGTCTTGAAATAATATGTCTCTAAATTCGCACTGTAATATCTCGAAGACATATAATAATGACTTAGGATAACGAAATTGGCATCAGATTTGAAATAGATATATTTTGGAACCTTAAGACCATTTTTCAGACCTTGTATGTATTAGAGGAAACAAGTAGTAATCTCCGTTTTTACGTTGTGTAAAGAGGGATACTACTATCCAATTGCTATTTATAGACGTAACGGTTTTATAAATACATTTAGGGAAAAAATATATTTGGTTTCTGAATAACGCTGAAAGCCGCTAATTTTCAAGGTTATATCCACGGTTTTCGGGACAACTGGGACTTGAAATAAAATGTCTCTAAATTCGCACTATAATATTTCTAAGACATATAATAATGACTCAGGATAGCGAAATTTGCATTTTACTTGAAATAAAGATAATTTGGAGACCTTTAGACCATTTTTCAGACCTTGTATGTATTAGGAGAAACAAGTATTATTCTCTGTTTTTACGTTGTTTAAAGAGGAAAACTAACATCCTATTGCTATTTATAGACGTAACGGGTCTATAAATACCTTTAGGGAATTGAAAAAATATTTTTGTATTCCGAATATCGCTGAAAACCGCTGATTTTAAAGGTTATTATCCACGGTTTTCGGGACAACTGGGCCTTGAAATAAAATGTCTCTAAATTTTCATTGTAATATCTCTAGGACAAATAATAATGACTCAGGATAACGAAATTGACATCTGATTTGAAATACAGATATTTTGGAGACATTAAGACCACTTTTCAGACCTTGTTTGTGTCAGAGAAACAAGAAGTATTCTTTGTTTTTACGTTGTTTAAAGAGGAATACTAACATCAAATTGGTATTTATAGACGTAACGGGTCGATAAATACCTTTAGGAAAAAAATATTTTTGGTTTCCGAATATTGCTGAAAACCGCTGATTTTCAAGGTTATTATACACGTTTTTCGGGACAACTGGGCCTTGAAATAAAAGGTCTCTAAATTCGCATTGTAATATCTCTAAGACATATAATAATGACTAAGGATAACGAAATTGACATCTGATTTGAAATAAAGATAGTTTGAAGACCTTAAGACTACTTTTCAGACATTGTCTATATCATAGGAAACAAGAAATATTCTCTTTTTTTAAGTTATTTATGGATTTTAATACGTTTGCAACAATAAACATTCGGGTTAGCTTATAATGGGTTGTGTCAATTTGAGTTGTGGCTAAAGTTCAGGTACCAGTTTGGGTTTGGGCCTCGTATTGAGTTAGTTTTGGCAGGCTGTATTCGTTATCATTTACGGAGAATTTGAGCTTAACCAAAAACAGCCCACGTTCATTGGCCCACATCAGACTAAACTTAGATAGAGCGGTAAACTAAAATTTTTCAGTAATAAACTTTGAAATTTTGCGCCAAAGGTTTGTACTCCACTTGATTACTTGATGTTTCCAACTCTCCAAGTCTCCATCTCGCTCTATCCTTCCAAACATCAAGTCTGCACTCCTCTAATCTCCTTTCTCTCTACTATTTTTTCTTCCAAAACTATCACATCAGCAAAGTTATGTGATAAAGAACCACCACCAATTTTTCCAGAGACGAAGTAATAGTTTGAGACATCTCTTCTTTATCTATTACTATGTCGTTTCAAGTACGTACTCGTACGTATCCACTCAAACTGTAGCTATCATCCATTCTCCGACATTTACTCCGGTATGAATCTTTCCCCATTATTTATTACACCATGGAATTTGTTATGCAGTAAACGTAATACTTGAATAGCGTGAGTATAGGTTGCTGATCTCGAGAGTTTCTGATATTTTTGAAGTATGTTAGTAAATTATTGATGGCGAGTCATTGGGTTATTGTTGGGGTATGTGTTATGAGAACGTATTTTATGGGATATATGATGCATGGCTCATGCTTTGCTTACGCGCCGTTTCTGGCAAAACGTTTCTAATTAAGTAATATATTACGAATATCAACTATATATTCTAACATTTTCATTCCTATGCATGACTATTAGTAGTAGAGTTCGACATGACACATTATTAATAGCTATGCTAATTAAGCTGCACTTTGTGCCTTGTCATTTATGTGTGCTTAAGTGTTTAACCAAAAATAGCCCAGATTCATCGGCCCATATTCGAGTAAATTAAGTTGGAGGACATGAAAGTAAGCGGCAAAGATGAAAACTTGAGCGGCTAAAGTTGAAAATTTTCAAAACAATTAGCGGGATTACTTGTTACATCATTCAAATATAAAATCCCAACCAGCATCCTCTCTGCATTTCATAAATTCCTATGTTTCTTCATTTTTATTTACTTATTACCCAACGTTATTACATTCTCCATACAAGACGAAGAAAAGGTAGCCAAATACCCAGTTTGCCCTTTCTCTTCTACGACTACTTGTTCTTTCAATTCACCTCTTATTTTCATTCTCAGTCATTTTTCCCCTGTATGCCTCGTCCCGTCATTTCCCAACCTCGCTCCCAAATTTTATTTTTCATTCCAATGTCCCCCAATTACTGTAAAAGACTATTATTCAATTCAAACCAGCAACAAAAATAAAACTGATATCACATAAAAAAGCCTAGGGTTGTTAGGGGTTCAGATCCTAAGAGGAGTTCGAATTCTAGTGGTCAGATGAAGTGGTCGCCTAAGGCGATTATTGTCCGTGGTCAACTTTATCAAGATTTTCCGGTGGTCAAGACGGAATGAGTTTGTGAATTTCGAGCAGTGAGTTCACGCGGATTGTGCGCCCACATCCGTATTCCACATACAAGGATGGTCCTTTCGTGCTTTCTTTTATGAGAGCGTTAAGCTGCGCTGAAGCGTGGGGTTGGTTACCAGCTGTGGAATTGGTAATCGACAAAAGAAGAGCAGGCTTTCTCCTTTTCCCGGAGCATAAGCTTTATGAAAATAGCCCAGTCCGGCTTCCCTTCTAAGCGAAAATTGGTGAGTTATTTGGAATCGTCTCGATTTTGAGTTTGATGCCCGAAAATTTTAAGCGTGACTGGAGGAGCTCGGCACGAACGACGATGGTAGCCTGGTAGGTAGTATAGGTCATAGTGGTGTGACGGCGTCACGGTCTCCCCAAGGTGGTCGGGAATGGCTAAATGAAGATGGTGATTTTGTGTGGGAAAAGGAAATGGTTTTGGGGTGAGGTTAGAAGCGTTGGAGGAAATGGCAGGGGTTAAGGTTGAGAAGTAGCAGATGAGAGGTGAGAGATGCTGAGAAATAAATTACAAGGGTATGTGTGTCATTTACTCAATTAACAAAAGTAAAAGTTTGTTATCCATATGAAAATAGATAACTATTGCCTAGTGTGAATATAATTTCTTACCAACGATATGCCCTTAACTCGCAAGTCTTGGGTCAACCGTCGCCCTTTTAATTGACAATTCCATAACCTTCTTCCGTCTTCGTAACCCTCTTCATCATCGTATTTGTCCATAAGGTGTGCGTATGGGATAGGGTGGTGGCAGTCCCAGTTAGGGATGGCAATGGGTTGGGTATGGGACGGGTCTGGCAATACCTATACCCATACCCGCATCCGCACCCTTGCCCCCATACCTGACCCATAACCGCATGGGTATGAAATTGTTAGACCCATACCCATAGGTCCGGGTCTACCCACGGGTCAAGTATTTCTTCTTCTGTTTACTATTGTAGTGTCATATGTTAAATAAAAGGGCCTATTTCAACTGACATTCTTGTAAAATCTTTCGACTTGGGGCATGAAATCAATGTCACTTTTCTTTTCCTTCTTGTAAAATCCTCAAGACGCAGGTTCGAATCCCAGGGGGTTTAGGGTTGTAAGGTTTTAGGGTTTAGGGTTTAGGGTTTAGGGTTTAGGGTTTAGGGTTTAGGGTTTTAGGGTTTAGGGTTTAGGGTTTAGGGTTTAGGGTTTAGGGTTTGGGTTTAGGGTTTAGGGTTTAGGGTTTAGGGTTTTAGGGTTTAGGGTTTTAGGGTTTTAGGGTTTAGGGTTTAGGGTTTAGGGTTTAGGGTTTAGGGTTTAGGGTTTTAGGGTTTAGGGTTTAGGGTTTAGGGTTTAGGGTTTAGGGTTTAGGGTTTTAGGGTTTAGGGTTTTAGGGTTTAGGGTTTAGGGTTTAGGGTTTTAGGGTTTAGGGTTTAGGGTTTAGGGTTTAGGGTTTAGGGTTTAGGGTTTAGGGTTTA